>JAQQZT010000039.1:24518086-24544301 GCA_030068275.1 Clarias platycephalus
CATCTCCACATCATTGCATTCAGTTTTTATTCACAATTTGTTAAGTGTCCCAACTTTTTTGGAATCCGGTTTGTACAAAAAGAACATTATATTTTGAATACAGGTACCAGAAACAGTTTATAAAACACAGAAACATTTAATTTTTAACACATATTTTAAAGTATAAAACAATGATTGAAATGAAAACAAAGAAAACTGCCATATTCTCTTTAAACCTTTTTCTTTGCAAACACACATTTTTATATTTTACATTTACAAAAGGTTTGAATCAAACAAAATCTGAATTGAGATTTACATGCACTTACGCACTCATGGGCAGAAATGGTTATTTTCCAATTGTTCATGCCTAAAGAAACCTATTTTAGAAAGACCTATTGTCTCTTCAAACTTTATTTTTGTGATTTGGCTATAAAATAAACCGTTTTTCCATAACATTACATCAAGATTTAATGTTGAGGGTGCCAATAGAGAACTTTTTAGAAGTATTATAATTTTTCTAAAACTTCTCGGAATGTTTCAGTTTCACCGCTTCAGTTTAGCTTTTAGCTGAATAAAATATTAGCGACTTTTTTAAGTAAGTGTAATGACTGTTCTTGAGTAACTGAACTGCAATAACGGAGAAGAAAAAAAAGATGGTACCAGTGAAAGTGGTGAAACTGTTTAAAGACAGTGCCACGTCACATACCGGGGAAATCCTTAAAAGTAGGCAAAAGCAAGTGTCATAAGCAAGGTTTCTTGTTGAAGTCACGTAAAAAGTGCCGACAGAGAGCAGTTATTCTGTTTTAGTGTGTATCTAAGTCATCCAACACTATAACTCCTCCTCCTCTTTTTTTTGTTTTATTTTCACTTTATATTTTGTATTAATAATCTTTATATAAATATTTTTGGGTTGTGGAACGAATCATCTGCATTTCCATTATTTCTTCGCTTTGATGTATGAGTGCTTTGGATTACAAGCACATTTCCGGAACAAATTATGTTCACAATCCAAGGTTTAACTGTGCTAATTTATCAAGAGAAACGCGAAAAAAAAAGTACCATGATGGCATCTACTAATACACTGACTGGCCAAAAAAAAGTCACACACACTAAGATATCATTCGATTGATTATGAAACACAATGTAGTGGCTATTTCATGTGTGAAAATGATTTCGTCATGCTCTTTGATCCACTCTAACAACTTGAGTCCTGGAATATGCCTTTGCCATCATGGAAGGAAAACTTAATTGAGGGTATAACCTAGTCATTCAGTACATTTGGGTCATCAGCTGACTTTTTGTTTTTGGTTTTATTGCCAAATAATATTTCTGACCTTAAACATGAATAACTGGAGCAACCCAAGTTTATAACACTGCCTCCAGATGTTTGTAGAGTGGACACTCACTTTATGCGCTTCCCTTCTCACCCTGATGCACTAGAATAGGTTCAATCAGAACTCAACAGACCACATTACCTTTTACTATTTCTCCAAAGTCCTAACTTTATGCTCCCTAACAAATTGTAGCATTTAAATTTTTTTTTTTTTTTTTTTACAAATTATAGGCTACATAGCAGTTTAGTCTCAATTCCTTGAGTTCTTGTCACATTGTGTCTGCTTTACTTTCACTATTAAACATACCTGTGATTTCTGCTTTAAGTTTTTAAATACACACACACACACACACACACACACACACACACACACACACACACACACACAATTATCCTCCCAGGTTTTATAATAAGGGTTCAACTCGGTTTCAGTAATTTAGAATTAGTTGTTTAGCTCCTTAATTGTTTTCTTTGCTTGATGTAGACCAATAATTTGACCCTTTTTAAATCGCAACTATTAGTTTTTGGCCAGGCAGTGTATATTTGAAGCCTACAAGGCATATTTGAATGGCACTACCAAGGATCGTTTAGTGAAACCTCGGATTGCATGTAACGCGGTTTGCGAGTGTTCCGCAAGACGAGCAAAGATTTAAAATAATTTTTGACTTGGAAAATGAACAAGTCTTTGTTTACGAGTAGAATGCATCACATGTCTGTGAAGGTGAAAGTAGGAGATGTCCGTGTGTGTGTGTTTCTGTGTGTGTAGGTGGGGCTGAGCAGGCTGATACAGAGAGAGAGAAAATGGATATTTAAGCTCTCTAATGAGACTTGCTTTTGCTTTACGCGCCCTGTACACACGCATACAGACACAAAATAAAATATGTTTTACGCACAGTTCTAGAACAGAACATTCCAAAAAGTTTTAGAAAAACTGTAATACTTCTAAAAAGGTCTCTATTGGCACCCTCAACATTAAATCTTCATGTAATGTTATGGAAAAACGGTTTATTTTATACCCAAATCACAAAAATAAAGCTTGAAGAGACAATAGGTCTTTCTAAAATAGGTTTCTTTAGGCATGAACAATTGGAAAATAACCATTTCTGCCCAGGGACAAGAAAAAGTTAAACTTTGCTACATAATGTAATTGTACAAATGCTATGAGCAAGTTGATGGTTGAAGAAAACATGATAATTCAAGGACAAATATGCACATTTCAGAATTTTGTAAAGTGTGTAAAATCTAAAAGCACATTTCAGGAGCTGTTATGTTCGGCTGTGATGTCCTTCAGCACGTACCATATAAAATCAGTGACTAATACAGTAAAAGCTTGTACAGTACCCCAGTTCCTGGCTGCTGGTGTCACAGCTCCTCGAGCTGTCTCCTGAACCCATTCTGCGTCTCTTGGGAGCCTGACTGCCATCACTCGAATTCTCTTCGGTGTCATCCTAAAGATAGAACCAACTCATGATAGGAATTCTGCTTCTTTTCAGGTAGTACAATTATTTGCCTCAGCTAATTGATGACAGCAGACCGTTTTGGCTTCCAAACAGCTTATTGCCAATTTTCTTTATCTAAACCAAACCTGTACATTAAATATATTACATTACTTTCACTGCATTTACAGCACCCTCCACAGTTATAGGCACCCCTGATGTTTTTTTTTATTGCAGAAGCAAAATCTCACACTGAAAACTGTAGAAAAATCCAACGCAATTGAAAATAGAAAAAGAAAAAAAGAACCATGACTAAAAAATTGTTTAATAAAATCATCTGTTCTGCTTTTTATTATACACTCTTCAAAAGGGAAAAGACAAGAGAACACCACATTCAAGTACGGTAGATGTGTGTCGACCTTCATAAGTCAATGGCTTCAAGAAAATTACTACTCGCCTAAACTTGACCATAACTACAGTTAGAGGAATTATTAAGGCATTTAAAACAACTGGAACAGTGACAAGACTGGACGAGGACCCAAGTTTATCTTGCCACCATGCACAGTGAGGAGGATGGTAAGAGAAGTAAAAAAAAAAATCTCCAAAGCTCACTGTTGAAGAACTGCTATTTGCTACAAACAGAACTGCTACAGCTTTTTGGTGGGTCTGGCGTAAAAAAATAAAATAAATAAATAAATAAATAAAATGAGCATGCAAAAAAAAAAAAAAAAAAAAAAAAACTGCATCCCATGCCCACTGTGAAGTATGGTGGAGGATCTGTGATGCTGTGTCTCTTCCAACCTTATTAGGGGGCATGGCATCATGAACTAATATTGCATTGAGATATTTATAAAACCATGATAGGGACAGAATCGCGATATTAATCGAACCGGCAACTAGGTACCGTGATTAATATCGTATCGGGGGTGACAGGCGATTCCCATCCCTCATAAAAAATAAGATATTAAACTAAAGACTTACTACAATCATGTTTTGACGAATACCGCAAGCATTCCTGTAGGGATATTTTTCGTGCTTCATCCTAATAACTAGCACACATCAAGCGTAGTCAGTTGTTTAAAGGAACGTCAGCGCGACGGTTGTCTGAGGTAAACTACGACTAGCTACCTGGTTAGCGCGTTATTGCGGCGTTTGTTTTGGTCCTAAGAAAGCCGTTTTTACTACACGGTTGCGCCGTTTATCGGAGCCACATATAACACATGCTGGTGCTTTTGAATTCTCAAGACTTAACATGTTTATTTTCCTAATCCACGCACTGACAACAAAAATACGTAATCCCTGATAACCTGAATGTTTGTATGGCTATTAGCAACCTAGCAAGACACAAAGAAACGGAAGAGATGCGCGCGCTCATTTGGCTTACACGCACAATTCAACAAGTTTCTCTTATAATTCGTATATTATTGGACAATATGTGACAAAATACACTGGCTAAACAAACCTTTAAAGACTGGGCTCCGGGTGTTGCAGGATTGCTATCACACTGCCTGGGAGACAGAAGAGTGGCCATTTTGAACTGAACGGACCATTGCAATAATTGCACTCCGGAAACTGGTGAGAAACGAAAGAGTTCCACCTATTGCAAAGCGGAATTATTCCGTATTTCTACACTGGTTTCAAAATAAATACAGCAATAACATTACGGATTAACGATAGCTTAGATTTATAACATATTACTAATTGTTTTAACGTCCTGTACACAAAATAAAGTTTATGAAAGTAGTTATTGAAGACAAATATTGAAGACACTTATCTGTCATTAAAAATATATTTCATAGATAGCTTACATATCTATTATATGTGGAATATGTATATATGCAATATTTATTTACAACGAATGAAGCGAAATTAGACACATGACGTGTGCACCATCTGCTGGTAGAACTGTAGCATTACTGCATTACGACGAAGTGCAAAATTATTTTGTGGCGAAAAGGTTCCCAAATTTAGCCATGGACAACTCCTCTGTCCTGCATGTGATTAATCTAAGAAACAAATTAATATCACTTGCGTGTTTAGAACAGGGAGACAAAGAATCTATAGAACAAGGGTGTTAAAGGGTAATCTGTGTGTTTTTTTTTTTTTTTTTTACATGCAGTATCTTTGTTATTGTCTTATAAATGATGGCTTGTTTGTTTGGATGATCTTTTTCATGTGATATTATTAATAATTATTAAACAGCAGTCCATGTTTGTCATAGTCTATAGAGAAGAGTCGGTGAGGCTCTATCTAAAAGTGCATACACTGTATGACTTTGTGCATACTATTTGAAATCATTTTGAAATATAGTTTGATATTTTGACATTTTAAATGTAAGTAGAATGACTTAATACCAGTCTAGGAATAGCTGGAAAAACTGTTCAGTTCTGAGTGAGAAGAGGGAATTAGTGAGAATGAGTGAGTGAGTGAGTGAGAGAGGGAGAGACTGATGGAGGGAGGGAGTAAGTGAGTAAATGAGTGGGAGGAGGGAGGGAATGAGAGGCTGGGTGGCTGAGTGAGAGAGTGAGTGAAGGATTTAATGAGGGAGGGAGTGAGACAGTGAGTGAGTAAATGAATGAGAGCGAGATTAATAGAACGAGGGAATGAGTTAGCAAGGAAGTGAGTGAGAGAGGGAATGACTGAGGGAATGGGTGAAAGAGGGAGTGAGGGAGGAAATGAGGAGGGAGTTAGTGAGGGAGTGAGGGAGATGCTCTGAGGGTGGGAAGGAGCGAGTGAGGAGGGACTGAGTGAGAGAGAGAGTGAGTGAATGAGTGAGCAGTTCTGAAGGACAGACTAAGTAAGTGCCTGAGAGAGGGAGTAAGCGAGACAGTGACTGATGGAGGGAGAGTGTAAGTGGGTGAGTGAGTGGTAGGAAGAAGGGAATGAAAGAGTGAGTGAGAGGCTCTGGGGGACTGAGTGGTGGAGAGAGGGAATGAGGGTGGGAGAGAGATAAAATAATAGAGAGAGGGAGTGAGAGGTTCCATAAAAAGTGAGTAAGAGAGTGGTACTGTAAGAGTAAGAGGCAGTGAGGGAGAAAGGGAGAAAGGGAGTGAGGGTGTAAGAGAGGGAGAGGAAGGGAGTGAGTGAGTGAGAGGCACTGAGGGTTTGGGGGAGAAAGAGAGGGGGAGAGAGAGAGAGAGAGGAAGCTTGTGAGAAATGGAGGGAGGGATTGAGAGGCTTTACGGGACAGAGTGAGAGGCACTAAGGGAGTGAGCGAGTGTGTGAGAGAGAGAGAGAGAGAGAGAGAGGGGTGTGTGAGAGAGAGAGAGAGAGAGAGAGGGGTGTGCTTGTGTATGTGTGTGTGTGAGTGAGTGAGTGAGAGAGAGAGAGAGGGGTGTGCTTGTGTGTGTGTGAGTGAGTGAGTGAGAGAGAGAGAGAGAGAGAGAGGTGTGCTTGTGCGTGCGTGTGTGTGTGTGTGTGTGTGTGAGTGAGAGAGAGAGGCTCTGAGGCAGCAGCAGGAAGTAAAACCCCTGTTCGGCATAGCTTTACTTTGCTCATAAACTTGACCAGAATCTGTCGGTTCCTGCATTTTGGAAAGATGGACAGCCAGGGCAGGAAAGTGGTGGTTTGTGACAACGGAACTGGGGTAAGTCTCATCCTGAGATTAGATTCCACACGGAGTTCTGCTGACTGGGAGCGTTGTTGTGAATGCGCCGCAGAACAGGGGAGAACGGTCGCTGACAGGAAGTTAGCTGGCTAGTTAGTTTGCTGTCAAAGCGCAGCCAAGCCTTGAGCTGGAATGTGTTGACATTTATTTAACTACGAATTATTTATGTGCTGTCTGCTACAACTCTACCATGTTTGTTTAAAAAAAAGAAGAACGTGTTTAATTTTACACATTTCTCTAGATATCTGCAGCTAGCTGCCTACACAGCTAGTCTCCGTTAGCTCCCTGCCTTGTTTATAAGAAGGCGTTCTTATGCGCTTGTTTTCGAAGTACCTGCCAATAACATGGAAGATGATACAATATATACTTCGTCAAAATGTTAATAGTAATTTTTATTTTACTTGTTAGTGGGAGAAGTCAAACTTGAAATATGGTGTGAGGTTAATAAGGAGTAGCTGGTAGGGTTAGTTAGCTAGCTGCGCTGTCAGCTGCATGAATAGGACTAGCACTGAGTGTGTGGCGTTCCAGTTAAGCGCAGTGACACACATGTCATGTTTTATCGTCCGCAGAGCAGCAAGGCATCTGCTCCATCACGCTTAAACGCGTGTGCATACTGAGGTCGCTGAGGTAATGTCACTTCCTTAGCCAGCTCTGACATTGCTGCTGCTAGTTTGGTCAAGAAAGTGAGCAGCAGGTTTGTCGCGCTGTGTTCGACTGACTCTCATGTCGTTTAGTCAGTGAACCAAATAGTGAAATGGATTTAGTGTTTCTAACTCTCTCTCTCTTCAGTATGCAGTGATATATGCATACGTCTTCCAATGATGCCATCTACCAGTTTGCATATGCATAGAATAGTGTTTGCATAGCAAACCTTTTACATGGAGAGAGAATGTTATTCAGAGGACACTCAAAACGGCATGGAATTGAATAAATTGATAAATTTGTCCGTGTTCGATTCTCACCCAATCCGCAAACCCCAGCCACTGGATGCAGTGCCTGTCACAAGCCTGGATAAAATAGAAGGGAGAGCATCCGGCGTAAATCTGTGCCAATCTATCGGATAGGATGGTCTGCTGTGGCGACCTCTTGCCAGAAACAGCCGAGAGACTTAACAACATAAATTGGGTCAAACCAACTAGATGCAAAAAATACCTCGATTTCAGGCAAGAACACAGACAGAAAGATGAAGTGGTAGTGAGTAGCTGGAAACGGACACGATGGAAAAGATGGTTATGACTAGAATGAAGTCGATTTTATTGTTTGTAACTATAGCCAAGAAAAGCATTTGAGAATAACAGTGATAACGAGTAACTGGTTCCTGAGGACATTTATTGCAGTTCAATCAGGCTTCACACACTGTAGTGAATCGACTGCCTCAACTCATAAAATAATCAGCTGTAACTTGGAGTGCTGAATCTAACGTAAACGTTTTGCCCGGTTTCAAAAAAATGCTATTAATGGTGTATAAAAGGTTACCATCACAAGTGACTGTTGATAAGTTGGTGCAAGGTTTAGTTCTCATTGTAAAACACACTTCCTTGTTGTAAAGAGGAAGTGCAGCACTGGGAGGTAGTCGGTTTTCAGTCGATGAATCAGGAGGAAGTGAGATTGGCCCTGAAAGCCGCAGCCTAAAGCAATAGAGAAGCTGCGCGCACATAGGTTGGACTGCACTCTATGACCATGTAAGGCAGACGCTAGGAATCTTAAATAAAGTATAATTTAAAAATGATAATTAAAGCTCATTTATGTTCCCTTTT
Source organism: Clarias platycephalus (assembly GCA_030068275.1). Lineage (NCBI taxonomy): Eukaryota > Metazoa > Chordata > Actinopteri > Siluriformes > Clariidae > Clarias > Clarias platycephalus. Next base: position 24,526,199 of record JAQQZT010000039.1, read on the forward strand.
TACATGCATGGCAATTCAGTAAAGGGATCAGAGTTAGTATACACACCTTGTAACATTGCAACTTTAAAACCAATATTGTGTGTTGCTCCTCTCTTGCCACAAAAAAGAGCTCTGACCCTTGGAGTCATGACTCCACAAGGGACTCTAAGACCTCTGAAGGTATGCTGTTATATCTGGCACTTGGAAATTAGCAGCAGATGCTTTAAGTGCTGTAAGTTGCAAGCTTGGCCCTCTGTGGATCAGACTTGTTTGTCTAGAACTTCCCATGCATGCTTGAGTAGATTGAGATCTGGGGAATTTAGAGGACAGATAAACAACATGCACAGTCTGAAGAAATAAAATAACAAAAAGTACACAGATAATGATAAAAGTGACTAGAAACATATGTAGATCAGTGGTGTGCAGAGCGCAACCAGAAAGGAAGCTAACTTTTATGATAAAATTTGCAATTAATGAGTAATTGAGAATTATATAGTTGATAAAGCAGTTAATTAATAAGTTATTATTATTGACACCCTTCAGGACAATGACATAAAAATGTTTAAACAGTTATGTATTTTTTCCCCAACTATATAATTTTAATGACTTACTAGTTTCATTTTATTTTATTTTGAAGTTGTCACAATCATTCATCAATAGGCCTCATTTATCAACCTTTTAGTGAAACACAAAAGAAGTGTGTTTAAATGCCCCTACTAATGAATAAATCTATTTGTAATGGAGTTAATGTATGTAATGTTTTACATTTTTGCCCATTTTTTGAAATGTGTAGATAACATCTGTAAAAGTTGACTTTTACATGATGCGTATTCTAAGACGATGCCCATAATATTATCAGATATCACGTCACATTGTCAAATTGCATATAAAGCGTATAGAAGCATTTAAAATATCCCTAAGCAAAACTGTTCACAAATTATTAATTGAGTGGGCCAAGAAATCAAACTTTGTTGGAGAATCTCACTATAGTATGTGGTACAAGTTAGCAACCAAGATTCATGGAGTAATAATACTTCAATATATATTCAGTTTATACATTTTAATTCATAAATTTTTAAAACCCTAATTACACATTCCACAGTCACATCGGTATCACTCTGAAATTAAACCCACATTTTGTTCCATGTTATTATGAAATAAATGTGGATATAATGTACATGTATGTAAAATAATCCATTTCTCCTAAGCGGATACAACTGTTTTAACAAGTGTTGAACATTACGATATTACTAAACAACCTGGCCTTTTTCACTTGAAACAAGTTTAAGATAATTTGCCTTTGGACATGCAATACCGACTTTTCCTAATCTTGTCTCCATCCCTTGTTTTTCTTTGTCTCTCTCATTTCTTTCCTTATGGGCAGTTTGTAAAGTGTGGTTATGCAGGTTCCAACTTTCCAGAGCACATCTTCCCTGCGCTGGTGGGGAGACCGATCATTCGCTCCACGGCTAAAGTTGGAAACATTGAGATTAAGGTGAGTTCCAGATGTTACACAACTTGCCCATTTAACTTGAAAGATTATTTCCAGTAAATTGTTAAAATGATTCAATAGCTGGTCAAGTAATTTAATTTTAAAAGAAGAATATTTTCAGTAATATACAATCATGGGGAAAAAATTACACTGTCAAGTACAATTCCATATTTTTAGTTAAGCGGACCTAATTGATGATGATGAATTTTGGCCCTCCTTTTTTTTTAATTAACATCATTGCTTTACTTCGATGATGTTTAAGAGCATTCACTTTTGCACAGCTCTCCAAAGTTCCCATCACAGCACCTCAATGTGCTCCAGTTCCTGACTTTGTCTTGGTACTTTTAATTCAGATTTCCAGCAAGGTGCTGAACAGGATAAGAATATTCCGGTGTAAAGTGGAGTTCATCGATATCTCAGCTGTTTTTTCTTTGTCTCTTAGCTAGAGCTAGCCAGCTAAGCTGAATTGTCATTAGTAAGTTTCAATAAAAATTACTACTTCATTAAATATTACATTAATCTTTCTGTTAGTTTGCAATGTACTTCATCAACTGCTTGTTAGCATATGCATCCAACTTTGTTTATTGTGGACAGAGCATAGGACGACAGAGTGCACATGTGATAGTACACCAATAATGAGGCAGGATATAAAGTAGTGCAGTTAGGCAGCTGTTTAGTGAGAATTGTCAGTGAATTGGAACTCTGAGCATAGTGGTGCACTTGGTAAGTAATGTAAATGTGCAGTGCTAGCACCTTAACATTCAGTTCACTCGCACTTATTGTTTCAAAAGTAATGGTCTTATGGTACATTCTATACGTACTCTGAGCTGGAAATCTGCGTGCTGCTTGAAATCTCACAGTGAGGTGACTTAATGCTAAATTCATGAAGTCTGTAGGAATTGCAAAACACCAGGGAAAGTGCAATGATGAGGTGGTCTTGTAATGATAGAGACACACACCTGCGTGTTCCAGGTAGTCACACTTCTCAAGATCATCTAATCCTGTGCATTTTATCAGTAACACATGGCTGCTCATTTCTGTCTTACCCTGGATCTCTGACGCAATCGTGCCGATTTTATGTCATCCTCTGTTTAAAGACCCTTCTTTGAATCAGAGGTTTTATTCAAATTAGTATCACATTGCTATGTAAATATGCCTCAGACATTTTATTTATTTATTATATTTTTATCACTTAATTACTTTGCTTTGATCTGTACTGTATACTCCTGTGTGTATGTTTGTGTAATACAAAATAATACTAAAGAAGCAGCTTTCGGCAAAAATAGACTATGTGCATAACTTTAGCAGAGCAGCATGAAGAGGCGCTTTTGGGAAACTTCTGGGAGCCGCAGCGCACCTGTGTTTAAAATCAGCCACTCACCCGAATGGGAGCGATCAGTTCTTGAGGCCGTGCCACTGCCAAAACATGCAGCTTCTGCATTTAGTGTAAATAAGGGTCAATCATTGTGAAAGGAAGATTAAAAAGAATTAGTATTTCCCATGACTGTATTTTACCTCGAAGTTGTTTATTAATTTGATAATCTTTCTTTAATTGCTTGATTTATTTAGACATTTTATTTCAGACCGATTGTAACAGTTTTACACAAGCGGAAGTTCCTGTTAGCATTTATTCTTTTCCGTGATTTGACGGACTTCTTCGTGCTTCCTTTTATACTCTCTCTCTTTCTCTTCTCTTCTTTTCATGTGTTGTGGTAGAATAAAAAAAAGATGGTAAGTGCAGACCGATGTGTGCGTTTGCACTAATCGCCTGTTGAGAATTGTGTGACGCATCATGCAGCAAACCTCAACCAGAAAACTCAATGCTGTAGTGGTGCTCTTCTAATTCTTCTTATTTAAATTTTTTATTTTCATATCATAATTGTGGTGTGTTGCTTCGTTATTCATTTTACTTTTTATTATTATTTAATTGGTGTTTTTGTAGTTGTACCTAATAACATAACACCTTTTTGCTATTTTTTTCCCCTTTTAGTAACAAAAGGAAATGAAAATATTTCACAGAATGTGGTTCTCTGCACAGACAGAAGGGGTTTCATGTCTGGACACTTGGTTTAACTAAACTCCGCTTTCTTGTTGTCTGAGTAGTCAGTTACTTGATGTATGCCATTAACTGTTGTAAAAAAAAAAAAAAGTTGTTTAAAAAACGTGTTTTGTTCATGAACACACAATTACATAATTTCACAATGACTTTCATAAAGAGATTTTTTTCCATGTTGGTGTAGGTCAGATAAGATTGTAGTGACCAGGAACCCGGTTGGACAGATCGATTAAGTAGGGTGGTGTTCAAAACACACAGTGACGCCACTCCCCCAGTGTCAATGTACAATACAGAAAATCAGTGGATCAATATGCAGAGCTAGAACCAATAGTATGACTATTGTCAAAAGTTTAAGGAGGAAAAAGGCTTGATTTTAAGGTGGAAACGCATTTCTCTACCTATTTGCAGAGAAATTGTGTTAAACAGCAGTGCTGGATTGTGTAACTGTAAGAGTAACAGTGACAGTTGATACAAAGCTGCATTGCAGACCCAGTTTTGTCATTAGTTGGTTTTCTCTTTTCATTTCCTGGTGCATGATGGAACAGGTTAGTGCAAAGTGTCTATAAATGTACTTATTAGGAACTGGGTTTACTGATGTAGATACAGTATTACTCATTTATGTTTTGCCACACTGAGTAAAGGTTATACTACAGTAAAATCTGACAAGTAAAGAATGGTTTGTGTGTGTGTGTGTGTGTGTGTGTGTGTGTGTGTGTGTGTGTGTGTGTGTGTGTGTGTGTATGAAAATGGCATGTGCATGAGGAATTGTGTTCAGTGCATGCCATACCAATGATAATAAACCCCCTTAATTAGGGGTTTATCCAGCTATCCATCCATTTCATCACTGTGGCTGCACGTCTAATGCTGTACCTTCCTTGCTTTTAAGTCACCCACTTGCAAATGATGCAAGTCCAAGTCAGGTTTTTAATGCAAATAGTTTTAGTGCTGTGTGCATCTTTTGAACATGTTGCTTATGCTGTCCATGATGGCATCTGTGCTGTCACATGGACATCCCATAAGTGCAGGTTGGATTCTTTGTGAATGTTCCTAACTGAAGTGTATCAGAGATGGGAGGGGGGGCGTATTCAGTTTTCATCCTGATCATTGTCCAAAAAAATATGTTACATGAAATTTCACAACTTTAACTGCCCATCAAATGTTCATAATGAGTGAGTATGGAGATTCTCTGTTCTTTTATCAGAACACCAAAACATGTTGAAATTGTTGTTATCTCTCATACACTTGCAGATGAAGTAGGTAAAAATTCAGTTTTAGTTTTTTAAAGAGTGGAATCTTTTACACGAGTTTAAACGCTGAAAGTATCTAAGCAGTTGTGATTAAATTGTAACCTTTGGCCTTTCAGGACCTGATGGTGGGTGATGAGGCGAGTGAGCTGCGCTCCATGCTGGAGGTGAACTACCCGATGGAGAATGGAATTGTCAGGAATTGGGACGACATGAAGCACCTGTGGGACTACACTTTTGGTCCAGAGAAACTGAATATTGACTCGCGCAACTGCAAGATCCTCCTCACCGAACCCCCTATGAATCCCACCAAAAACCGTGAGAAGATCATTGAGGTATGTACATGTCCCGAAGAAGTGCAGAAGTTGCAGCAGGTCCATGTGAACAAAAATTCATTAGGTATGAGAAGCTTAATCATGTTAACAGATGAGTAAAGGTTTTGATATATGTTTAAAAAAAGTCACATTTAGCTTGCAGATTTCTGACAGATATTTAGATGAATGTTAAATGGAACCCAAGTTCCTATTAACTATAGAATTATAAACGCAAAAGGCCTGCTCTCAGAGATATTTAGAGTTACTCTCTGATTTTAGAGTAAATTTCTAAATTATTGGTGTTTTGGAACTGCCCTGAACTGGTTTGGTACACAATATGACAATATTTGTGTTTGTGGACACCTGACCACCTAGTCCACCTTTCATTTCTGGAATAACTTTCATCTAATCTGGGAATACTTTCTGCTATATTTATGAGCATGGCTGTGTGGATTAGTTCTCATTCAGCCTCGAGTGCATTAGTGAGATTGGGCACAGATGTCAGGCAGTCGGTGGTGCAATTAACGTTTCAGTTTGTCCAAAATTTTTTACTGGGGGTTAAATCAGGTCTCGTATACAGACATTTTGTACAGGTGTCTGCTTCTAGCTTTAAGACAACAGCTTTGGGGTAACTTTTTGGAATAACAACTATTACCAGAGTACACTGCAGTTACTCCCTGGACTTTTCTTCAGATTGGCAATATAGACCTATATGGTTTCACTGCCGTTTCAGGGCTTTTACTCAATGTTGCAAATTACGCAACTTCGGCAAAAATAGTTCAAGTCAAACCGGAACCTGGCACAGAATAACAGAACACAGTTATCGGAGTAAAAACTAGCTTCATTTCTTTATATAAACCCGTTATCCAAGTGTCACTAGCGCTTAGCGCATCAAGGTAGAACGTTTGCTGTGTACACCAGAGCCATGATTGGGCTATCGGCCACCCAAGAACTCCTTTACTGGCCCAAACATGTGGAAATGGCTCAGAGCGAGGTCATGGCTGTATGTAGGATGTGGCAATGGGATGTGACGACTGGGATATGACTCCCAGTCGAGGTCCTGTAATGTGCAAGTTGTGTTAGTGAATGATTTTTGTGTCCAGTTCCCACGGACAGATGTGTCTCTTCTGTTTAGAGAGAACGATAAACTCATTTAGATCATTCCATGAAGCATTGTTTTTGGGTTACATAAATAACAATACTGTTTGTGCAGCTGCCTTTGTTTTTAGAATAGAATAAGGATTATTTTATTATCCCCATTAACATCTGCATGTATCTCATGTCTGAGAACCCAGCAGGGTTTGCTTTAAATCAGTAAATTTTGTTCATTGCCACTGAATATGCGGTCAGTAAAAAGTAGCACTTATTAATCTGTCTCTTTTATATTTCCTGTAGGTTATGTTTGAGACTTATCAGTTTTCAGGGGTTTACATCGCCATTCAGGCTGTGCTCACATTGTATGCTCAAGGTACGTTACCACATCACATTGTTTAACTAGCACATTTTTAGATACAGCTTTGTTATAAACAGTGTAAACGTTCTGTGCCACCTACACAATATAACCAAAAAAGTTTAATGGGCAAAAATACAGTAACCTGTTTGTATGAGTCTGCATACCAGCGTCTGCTCGGCCATGTGAGCAGTTAAAGCCCTGTTATTCATATCCATTTCATTAAATGGATGATATCAATGATATCATACTTTTAAAATTCATTTTCTAATAATAATAATAATAACTTCGTTTGAGTTACAAATATATATATATTTTTTATTTATTTGCAAGATATAAGACAATATTCCATTGGTTTGCATGTGTTTTTACTGGGGTAGAGAGTGTACCTGCCTCACTTACTGTAGCACCCGAAGAGTTATTGTTGAATACACTTGTATTCAAAAACTGCTAATTCTAATCGATATCCGCATTTATTCTCTCTACCATTGCTCATTCTATGAATGCTTTCTGGCGAGGATAAAAATGCCCATTTTTGGGGACAGAGAAACTAAATCAGTATTTTTGACAGCTTTCTTTCTTCCTTTGCACGTCCTCACTTCTAAAGCGCTCCATAATCTTGTTCCTCCTTACACCCCTTGCCTGATTGAACACCATGGGCTCTAGAGCCTTTACTTCCCCTGCTCTTCATCCCTGTAATTATCTTCCAGAAAGCCTCTGTAATAAAGACTCTCCAATCTGTCCAAGTGCTTAACCCACATGATATAAGGCTGCACTCAAATATCAATATGACTTTGTTTAAAACAGTTTTACTTATTTATTACTTGATGTTAATAATTTATTGATTGTTGGAAAGTGCCCATATAAATAAAATGCATTATTATTATTATTATTATTATTATTATTATTATTTAAACAGATGGCTATCTGGGCATCATTTCATTTATAATGTAACTAATTTGTTGGGATTGTGCTGCTAGACCAGTTTAAATAAAACATTGACAAATGTGTCTTATTAATTACTACTGATAAATCGATTTGATTATTGATCAAAGTTTGATATTTGCCTAGTCAGTAAGTCCAAAATAAGAGGAATGATGCTATGTGCTATGGTGGTAGGCTACACTTTTGATCAGCTGACATGATCTGTATTGGGATAGCGTTTTACATCACAAAGGTGTTTGTAGACTTTTCATGTCCACCGTAGCTAAGATTTTGAGCTACATTTTCTACTTAAATGTTCTTGTATCTTGGACCTGAATTATGCTGTGTTTCTTAGGTCTGTTAACGGGAGTCGTGGTGGATTCAGGCGATGGCGTCACCCACATTTGCCCTGTATATGAAGGCTTCTCTCTCCCTCATTTAACTCGCAGGCTGGACATAGCAGGGAGAGACATCACCCGATATCTTATAAAGGTACACACTTTTGCTTGTTCGTCTTGGCAACAGTTAGAATATATCGTTTCAGACAGTCTAGTAATACAGACGATTAGACTTTCTTATTAACTGAGTTTTGGGGATTAGGTATAGGAGTGTTTATTGGTTGAAAGCTTGTAGTTCATGAAGCATTGTGCTTATATTCCTTTTGTCCAGCTGCTGCTGCTGCGAGGATACGCTTTCAACCACTCTGCAGATTTTGAGACTGTGCGTATGATGAAGGAGAAACTCTGTTATGTAGGATACAACATCGAGCAGGAGCAGAAGCTTGCTTTGGAGACTACTGTACTGGTGGAATCCTACACAGTCAGTACAAAACACACACACACACACACACACACAAACATATACGTTTTATAAACAGGCTTCAATACTGGTATTTGTAATAAACAGAATGCATTTTTAATGCATTATACCCCAGTTTGGGTGAATTCTTGATTTATACTGATGAAGATTATAATTTTTTTTTTTTATTATTATTAGTTTTATCCACACAGCTTGGACAGGAGTTCCCCTACAACACTAACAAGGCTTATGTTAATGAGCTCATCTGATGATACTATTTCTATAGTTACACTTCATTCACAGACTCAACAACAAATAATACTAAAAAGACTGAAAACCTCTCTTTTTGTCTCCCCACATTGTGATTTTGGTGGTCTCCATGTGCCTTTGTGGGATATTCAATAGTGTGATATCTCAACAGTGTGTTTAATGTTTGTAGTGTTTATATAAAACTTTCGTTGTAACCAGCACATTAAATGTTCAGTTTCTGGAATTTATTAAAACAGTTTTAAGGCCACAGCAAGGTCAAATGTCGGAAGGTTTTTCTGTAGTAAGCTTCCTTTTTGTTTGACAAACTTACACATTCAGCTTCAGGAACATTAGGAAGATACCCGTGTATTTTCCTCATTGTCTGCTCTGCACATTTGTCTGAGATTCCCATTAGTGATATCTCTCCAAACCTGATGGTGTAGGATTCATTTGGTATTATTATTGTAACCAGCAGATAAACTAATTTGATCAGACAGAGAGTGAACACCTCTGCAATTATTTGCAGGTATAGTGAAGAGAAAAAGCAAATCAGATTCATCTGCTCTCGTGTGTAGCACAGTTACAAACTGCACAGTATTTAAAATATTATTTGCACTATATGTCTGGTCCTCCTTTTAAGGATGCACTGATTTATCGACTGTCCATCGATATCAGCCGATGTTCCCTTTAACTGCCATCAGCCTCAAATAAGTTGCCATTATCTGATGCGTCACATCAGTTTAATTCCTTGGACAGCAGTAGCTAGCTGCAGCTTGGGAAAGATCCAGTTGCTGACATATTAATTCCACTCAAAACAGTCTCCTTTGCTATAACATCCTAACACCTGACATCGTGGTGTAGGGAGTAAGGAAGAGCCGGGAACCTGCACTCAGCAATAGCCCCAGGATAGCCGATTAGAGGCGAAAACTCACTCGTGTAGGGAATTCCACATTGTGCCTTTGTTCTGACAAAATAAAACATCATCCAATATCCCTGACATTACATTCATTAATCCATACATGACTTGAATACAGAATACAACAATCATTCCCTACACCATTGGTTACAGAGGAAAATGTTCAGGGGTGCTTTGGCAAGGATCTCTCCTGGAAAAAGCTTGTGTTTTTAATGTGCATTTTACAACCAATTGAAAGCAATTTGCATCTAGAGACTTTGAATGTTGTGTAGAGTACGGCACAGAATTGACTCGTCACAAGGCGAGAAGCATCAGTTGGCACTGCATCAGTTTTGGTGAAAGAAGGGAGGAGATGGCTGACCAATAGTTTGTACTGTTGTCATGCCTATTAAGAAGTGTAGGAGTAGAAATTTCCACAGATTTCCCCCCTCCCCCCCAACATTTTCCTAAAGAGAGAACTGACGGAGAAGCAAAGAAAATGGTGAGTGGTAAAACAAAGAGTTCAGTGTGGCATAAGAGCTGCCTAACTAGCATGTAACATCATTTCCTGCGTGGCTACAGTCGTTCCCCAGCTGGGCCGCTGGGTGTTTCCACATCTGGACACTCCTCAATGGACTCTTTATATATGCCCACGCAACCCTCCACCATCTTCTCCACACTGCTGGACTCTAGGATCCCACTCAGACCTGTGGCTCAGTTCCAGCTGACCAGTCAGGAGGGGGTGTTTTATTGTAGAGTCATGTTTAAGTGATATGCTATCCATATTGTAACGTAAAAAGGGACAAAACCTTAATATTGCTGACACTCTGAAGGAAAGTTCAGAACCAGACAGTCTATATGACACTGTTTAAAATGGAAATTTTAAGATTATATTTAAAATACTCTGGTTGACTTTATGCATCATAAATATGCTTTTTAAATTTTAGACATTATTTTTTATTTTCTGTAGCTCCCTGATGGCAGAGTGATAAAAGTCGGAGGGGAGAGGTTTGAGGCACCTGAGGCTCTTTTCCAGCCTCATCTGATTAACGTGGAGGGAGTGGGAGTGGCTGAGCTGCTCTTCAACACTATTCAGGCAGCAGACATCGACACCAGGTAAAGTCAGTTTATTAAATTATTTAAAGTCCTGGGGTAGTCCCGCACAGTTTTATAACAGTCATAAAATTATAGGTTCAAAGATGTTTACAGCCATTTATATACAGTAAGTTAGTTTTACCTCACTTTGTTAATTATTCAGCAACCCCATCACATCCAAACCCAGATTTGACTATAGTCAGAGTAACTGTTAAAACAATTAATCAATTGAGTCATTAAAAACAAACAAAAAAAAATCATGGTTGAAGATAATATTTAATATGAACTCATGACTCTGTTTTTCCCCCCCTCCATATCAGGGCTGAGTTCTACAAGCATATTGTTCTCTCAGGCGGTTCTACCATGTATCCAGGCCTGCCATCTCGACTGGAGAGGGAACTCAAGCAGCTTTATCTAGAGCGGGTGCTTAAAGGGGATGTGGACAAGCTTTCTGTGAGTATGCTAAATCCATAATCACACAGTAATCTAACATAAAGCTACAATCCATCAGGGAGACGTTTATGCTATGCTATCAATCTTATGTTTTTGTGTTCTACAATCACACGATGTTTGATGTCCAGTAGTGTCACACCTACTTCCTCATGCTATTGTCGCACAGAATATCGGTTGAAGTATCGCCTTTTGTCCAGCAGGTGGAACTATGTGAACTCTGGCAGTCTATGTGTGAGCTGACCAGCAATACAGCACTAAGACCTAGGTTTCACACACAGCATGCACTCTGACTTGGATCATTGCTCTCTGACTTTAGCTTGGAAAAGCATTTAAAGGAAATTCTGAACTGCTTGTTTGAATCAGCTGATATGATTGGTCGGCATGTTTCCTTTTCTGAGTTCATTATTTACTGACTGTTTTAAAAATATCAGATAAAAGGAAACTAAAGGTTAAAAGAAAATCTTTGCTCTTTAAAGTTTCTGCGACTGAAAAAACAGATATATCTTAAATAAAATTTTAAATCGCTACAAATAAAAAACATGACACATTAGTGCAGTGAGGAATTCACTGATCCAATGTACTGTACATGATCATATGTTACATTAAGTATGCATATGTAGATTAAGGTGCATTAGTAAGATATTGATGAGTTTGTAATATTAACAAAGAGGATAAATGTAAATGACCATATGTTTTGTAATGTCAGAGAAGGAGATCCTTCTCGTGATAGATTAGATTTACTGTAGAATGTAAGGTTGTCAGGAAAGACTTCCTGTAGCGTTCTTTGCCACGGTGGAGATGACGTGTTCTCTTACTGAAATTGCTCTGCTGTTTGACTAAGAGATCATCTTCCTCTCCACAACCATCTCCAAGCACTAAGAGTCCCTAGTACTCAGGTGACTGACTACTCCTGGCATCCATTCCAGAAAGCAGGCTTAGCGAGTCATAACCATTCTGACATTTCATTGAACAACATCTGGATATAGTGGTTTGACTGACATTAGCTATTTATATCCACAAATGGATTAATTACAAACAAAGCCTGGCTAAAATAACACTGTGTTTTTACTTAAAACTTTTGGTTCATTGTCTTATTTTATACTGTAGCGTTTATACATTTGAGGTTGGAATCATATGCAACTGTCTTTTATACTGGCATTAGTTTTCTACAGGCAGCTTTACACAAGGAACAACTCAGATCAGGCTGATAAATAATACATGTCAGCGTGGTGTGATATGACCGGATATTTTTTTTAAAGCAGCATGGTCCAAAGTGTGTTATTAATATCATTATGCTTATTCAGCATTGATTTGCCAGCAATTATTGTTTTGCACTCAATGAGAAACGGCACTGCTTTTAACAGCTTGGTTACATTTAATGTTGTGGATTGTCCATGAGACAAGTTAGTTCCTGTTATTACTTATATTATAACAGCAATTTAAAAAAAATCATCCCTTTACCAGAATCTCCTTTTATCTTTTTTTAATGTTAATGAGGTACAAACAGTAGCCTGTCATGTTACTGAGAACTCCAGTTAAGATTAAGCTTCTCGGTCCTGAGTTTCCTGTGCTGACACTCGAGAATTCTTCCATAAATATTATTCTATAAAAATGTAAAAAATTATTATTAGTAAATAAATAAATGCACACATCACACACATGCACACACAGACAGACAAATGTATATATTGAAAAATCTGAATTACCCATAATGCTGAATAGAAAAGAAATTTCCTCTTGCATGATAATTAAAGCTTCTCTACATAACACCCTGCAGAAATTTAAGATCCGGATTGAGGATCCTCCACGGCGCAAACACATGGTGTTTCTGGGTGGAGCTGTGCTAGCCGACATCATGAAGGACAAGGAGAACTTCTGGCTGACGAGGGAGGAGTATCAGGAGAAGGGTGTGCGCGTGCTTGAGAAGCTCGGTGTCACAGTCAGATAAACTGTAACCACGTCTGCTAAACCCTCTACATACTCTCCACTCTCCCACATATAGGATATCCAGAGCATCTGTCCGTCGCTAGAGCTCTCACCTCCTGCATTCTGCTACTTGTACCACTGAGTCACATAATCACTTTTGGAAAGGACAGACGGGCAGGTGTATTTGGGCTACTGGGGAGGGAGGTGAGGAGTTTGGCATCTGTTTTCTTGGGCTCTCTGATATTATTCTTATGCACCAGATCACAGTTGTCACAAGCAGTCATTTCAGCTCGAGTCAGTGTTCGTTCCACACAAAACAAAGCCGGTCTTCTGTAATATTGCAATGAAGAATGGGCCTCTGACACCAAAGTAGAGTGTCTGGCTATAAAATGGGCCTCATTGTAAATTCCATCCATTATGATACAAACTGATGAAAGTAGAAAAGGCTTCTTGTGACAGCTCACAGCATTACCCTGGCGGTCCAATAATTAAGATTGAAGTGGTTTACCCCAAATGGAATTTTTATTAGGGTAAAGACAATGTGGAGTAAAAACTAAACATCCCAATTTTGTTATTTCTTCTGTGTATGTTTCGCAATTTTCTGTACAAAGGGACCCACTAGGCAGTTCTCAGTCTCTCTCCATCATCCCCTCTCCTTGTCCAGGTGTCAAGTGCTTGTCATTAATGATTTCTTGTGCTCAGGGTTTTTTTGGTGTGTTGGGTGAAAATTAATTTTGTATTTTTCAGCTTAAAATTCTATTCCATTCTTTCTCTTCCCTAATCTTGACCTTTTACTGAATGATCCCTTTAATATGGGCATTAGCCAGTCTTTTCCATCTTCCAGCTATTCCAGAAGATGAGTAGGTGATCAGGAAATTGTTTAGCTTTTTTATTTTTATTTTTTACCAGTGCATTGTTATTCAGACTGTCTGGCATAGAATGCAACAGTGTGCAGTCTCTTAAGGTTAAGACAAAAATTGTGTGTTAAAGGGAGTCATTTTGTAACTGAAAGGGCTAATGCTTATGAAATGGTTAGATATGTGATGGGCAGATATGAAAATATTTTTTTTCCATGTTTGAGTGTCAGGGCCTCATGTATTCTAAAGGCACCTTATGCTGTCTGTATGTACATTTCTATAAATGTTTATCTGGTGCCAAGGGCAGTTGATGTGGCTGGATCTCCTATTGCTCTTTTTTTTTTTTTTTTTCTTATTTTTTGATCATAGCATAACTGCCTCATGCTGATTTAAATAAAGTCCATGATTTCTTATTAATTTGGATAATTGTTTTTTTTTTTTCATGATCTTTTTTTTAAAGGGTCTTTACATTTTGATCTGTGTGCTGCATTTTTTGCAATTGTTAATACATTAATGAATAAAAAATACAAAATTAATTTTATTTAATGTATTTATTTTACACAAATTAATTAATAAATTATTTTAAAATTCATTCACTAAAATTATTATATTGTGCACAGTCTGGTAAAATTTGCATCATCAAAAAAATGAATGTATTTAAATTGTGTTAAATAATGTAATGTAAATAGTCTCGAATAAAAAAAAAAGTGACCAGATGGTGGCATCCAAATAACGCTGAAAGATAAGGTTCGTTGTGATTTCCTAAACCGTTAATTATAATCCTTTTTTTTTTTTTTTGGTATAAAAGAGAGAGATCTCAATAAGTAAAACTTATTTACCGGGCAGTGGTTATTTAGCGTTTAAAAAGCAACAATGATTAAATCCTCTTTTTTTTTTCTTTTCTTTTCTTTTTTTTTTTTTTAAAGATTTTAAAGTGATCAGCGAGGAATTTGATCAAAAGCCAGTCTTATCCACAGCAACGTCAAGAGGGAAACTGATAAAGGCTTGGTCCTGAAAAGCACAAAAGGGCTCGTGTGTAGTGTTTTACCATATATCTATGGTGTTTTACTCCTGGTGACCTAGGGGAGAGTGGGCTAGAGCGCGGTTTGGGACGGAGCCAGGTAGTCTGCGCTGTCCACCTTTGCTGCTGGTTACACGTCTTGCAGGAAATGGCACAGTACATAACCACTCCAGACACACTTATAGTAACTATGGTTACTCTGACATTACTGTCCTTCTTTCAGCAGGGTGACTATAATTATACAGTTGAATATTTCTAATCCAAAAGGTAAACATCATGATTGTGGTCATTTTATATTTAAAACAGTGCGCTTAAATAATACCTGGTGTCGCGACAGTATGTGAAGTAGCCGTGAGGGTTTTGGAAGTCGTTGAGTCTGCAGTCGAATGGGGTGCGATGTGACGTCAACACTTCCGCCCTGCTCGCGCTCTGCGTTGTGCGCCTTCTCTCTGCTGCACAATCCAACATGGAGTAATGAGAGATGGGGCTCGTACGGGGCCACCCTCAGCAACATCCACCGCGCGTTTAGCACCGCAGCCAGGCCGGAACACATGCAAATGCAGCTTACGGGAAAAACATAAACCAGGGGTTATTCACTCGCGTCTGCGGATTTGGCATCCTTAACCGTTTTCATCAGCAAATGGTTAGCTCCGGAGGAAAAGAGAGAGAGAGAGAGAGAGTCACGAAAAGCCATCAGGAACGGAGGCACGAAGAGGAGAACAAAAACAAACCGAATAGGAAAAAAGCGCTGAACAAGTGACACTAGTAGTGAGATATATGAGGGGGTTATTTTCGGGCAAGAAAAAAAATGACGAGCGACAAGAGTGGACCCGCTGTGGGATTTTGTGCTAGGTGAATCGAGAAAATGATTGAAGAAACACACCCAAACGAGTAAGTAGTGCATGCTGAATAATCTCACTTTTCCTTCCTATGTTAAGTGTAAAGGTCTGATCTTTTTTTTTTCCCCTTTCTGTTTACACGCGTCTGCTTGTGGAGCATCTGCTCGGGGAACGCAGACAGATCCGAGGTGTGACTGGGAAAAGTTTAGGAAACTATTTTCGGGTTAAATGTGCTGTATTGACAGAGGGCGATGAAAAGCGGGGGACTGGGCCCTCTGTCTCTCTCTCTCTCCTGTTGAGGGGAGGGGAAAGGAGTGAGTGGGGCGGTTCGGAAACTATTTCTAAATAACTAAAGGCATTTATTTATCTTCCTTAGGAAACGTCACTCCGTCTCGTGTACATCTCGCGAGTTTTACATGAACATTTACTCTTCTAGATTAGGGATTGCCTTTATTTCCACGCTCTGTATGTGTGTGTGGTGTTTTGCATGTTCATGCATATGCACCACACTGAAAAGACCAGTTGAGCTGAATGATTATTAGTGCATCCGCCATTTGTGTTTTTTTTCCCTCTCCCCCACTCATTTGCATACAGTGTTTCATTCATAAAAAAGTCTTGTTGCCATTTGCCTTGCAGAGTAGTATTTGTTTAGTCGCCCATAAACCTCAGTCACATTTAATTTCACGAAGCTCATGTGTAGAATGTTTTCTTAATGTGCTTTAACACACTAAAGTGTCTCAGTGCATGGATTTTAAGAAACAAAACACAATCTCATTACTCTTTTTACATGCGTGATAGTTGTATGTGCATGAGATATGTTGCTACGACGTATAAGATCTGGAGTTCTAATCCAGTCTTTTTGTTGTTAAGGCCTTATAGAGCTCTAAGGAGCTCTATAGTGATTTAGCTGACTCTTGTATACGACGCGCAGCTATCGCGAGAACACACGGCTCTGCTCTGAAAGCACCAAAAGACAAAAGGCAAATTGGAGGCCTCGGGTACTGAATGAGTGCAGTTTTGTCCAGCGGAAGAGGGCAGGTCGCGTGACGCCGCTCTCATTCATAAAAGAGCTGAACCGTCAGGCCGCGCGCGCCATTCAGCAGGTCGACCGCGCGCGCTGCCCTCGCGCTGCGTTCTGTTTAGCGCGACAGCAATAGGTTTGGACCGCAGCCACGCGCATCTGGCTCACGCGAGAGATTTTGGACCGAATTTATTTTCTGGAGCGCATCGAAACCCGCTGTTTAGCACCTAGATATCATATAAAATAATGAGTAATTCCAAGCAATTAAAATGGGAATGGGTAGGCCAGCTTCCTGTGAGGGGGAGAAAGGTTAGCTGTGTGTGTTGTGCTGGTCAGTAGCTGAGTACTTGCTACATTATTTAGCATCAATAGTGTAGAAAGCGTTAAACATGATTTGTAACCCCTTTGTAACACTGGAGTTGCGTTATATAACTTACCACATTGTGTCATACAGTTGAGCATGGACAAAAATACACACCGGATGGCCGTGTCGTGTGTGTTCATCCTGGCCGCATTTCCTCCACACAAATGTGTGCTCGGATTGGCACAGAGGAAGACCACGATGAAGAAATGACATTCAGCTAAAGGTCAATGCAGCCATGGGCAATCCGGCACAGCAAGAATCGATTTCACATCCTCATTTTCACTGTGACTCACAGGGCCTGGCTCTGCTTTCATTTAAAATTTAACTTTTTACAGCTGTACAAACCTTGTTCCTGTACTCAACAGTCTTGGTGCATGTCCTTTAACAATAGAAATTTTGTATAGCTATACAGGGTGTCCCAGAAGGCTGTACAACATGGGGAAATTAACATTTTAAGCACAATGTCTTCCAAAATTGGTTTATATTAAATTTTTTAGGTATACCTTTGACAAAAGAAGGTATTGCAAATATTCTCATAGATGGCTCAGCAGTTACAGTACATGTATAACACCAGATATGTTCGTCATGACTTTGTATGTGTTTTTACATAGATTGAAGTCACAGAGAGGTGAAGAGTAACACTTTCCCAAAAAAATTTCCCCATGTATGCAACCTTTGGGTTTACCTTGTTAATGACTAATACACTATCTGCCAGTCTAAGAGAAATATAGAAATGAATTTAAATGCACTCCCCTAAACCGGGGTAGACACAATGTGCACCTCGGGCAGTAGGATACACTTCAGGAATTAATTTCATGCATCATGATTGGTGTCGACTAGTTATTTTATCTCAGCGTCCATTTCCTGGCAAATCTGTTGAATCCCTACACTTGGAGGATAGGTTTGTATTCTGTAGCAAATAAACAAATCAAATATATGACCCGAAACAATATTTCCCTAATAGTTGAAAATTCTGGGTTTGTAAAAATATACCTCAAATTAATACAATTAACTGATTTTAATTAATGCCAGATTAAGTAGAGGCAAAACCCATGAATTCAATAGCAACATGAACAATTAATATTTTTTTGTTTGTCTTTGGGCTTTTATGATGGTCTAAATACTT
>JAQQZT010000039.1:24551233-24565122 GCA_030068275.1 Clarias platycephalus
AGGCAACAGGAAGATGTTCATCTAAAGCCATGTCTACTGTTATCTTATGACATACTTTTAAATAGTTGCATTGTGCTCCTAGAAAATCTCTAACAATGTGATATCGCAAGCTGGATTTGTTAGAGGATAGGATCAGGTTGGTTCTTTGTGGTTTTCCCCCCGGTATTTGTACAGTCTACAATTTCGGGTAAAACTGAAAAATTCCTTCTACAGTGTCTTAGCATGAACAACGGGTTTCATTACTTTCTAAAGTTGTTTCATGAATAGAATTCGTCTTATTGTTCTGTTAAGGAGGGTTTCCTCGAAGCACAAATGTTCATGATTGGGCTCGTATCCCAGTCTGTTTGCCCTGAGCTGTGTGTCTGACACAGAGTGCAAAATCGCACTGACTTTATTTACAATTCCAACATCATGTGACCGTTCATGTGTTTCCTTGTCTGCCAACATCTACGTGTCTTTCAGCTGCGCAGAATGTTTTGGGAGAATAACAATTGTTTCTCAGACATCCAAAAGGGTAAAACACTCCTTATACTTTAACTGTCCTTCATTTCCATCTGACTGTTTAAACATTATCCTGAATATTTCAGTTTCATACATTCTTTAAAAAAAAGAAGGATTCTCAGGGGTTCTTTTGTAGGGATGGTAACCACCAGAGACTAGACGATGTGATAATATCCTGGTACCATTTCGATTTGTATTGTGATTTTGTTAGTATTACGATTTTATAAATATCCCAATTTCTGCAAGCATAGTAATATCCTAGGGTTCTTCATGTAAGCTTTACGGGATCCCTAAGGTTTGAAACCTCAGCATGCTAGATGCAACTTATACTGCCACAGGCAGTCAGCAACATTTGGGGGGAAAAACAAAAAAAACGAGCTTTCTATTGTAGATGGCTTGACCTCGGTTATCATGACAATCTACTCCTTCCAGCTGCTCTCAAAAGCTCCTCCTTTGGATTTGGCCATGTCTTTGTACCGCTTTTTGACGATTCATGTGAGCGCACAGATGAAAACATGAAAGGCTCGCAGGTATTAGATATGCTTCTGAGTCATGTGTGCGTACTGAAGCCGAGGCTTCCTACACTGTGCAGTTATTCCAACATACATGCTTTAAAGACAGATACATTAATAATGATTGTATTTCACATAAATTTGGCTGACTGTGTACATGTTGTAATGTTCTACTAAACCCTTTTTGCCTTTTTTTCTGTAGGTTACGTCTGAATTTCTCCTTAAAATCTTAGGTGTGTATAGGCATCAGAAACATAGTGGCATGCATGTAGGTGGATTGATGTGGAGGTACATAGTCACTGTACCCTTTCGCTTTAGGTTGATCTCTGTTTCTCTGACATACACAGATGCACATGCACCTCCCACAGCATGTGTGGGTGTCATTGGTTGTAGCCTTAGCTTGAGGTGTAGGTGTGTTGGACCTGTGCTGTGCAGCACTCATATACTCTTTCATATTTATCCTGAAATTGCAAGAAGGGAATAAAGCAGGAGAGAGGGAGACTGAGAAAGTGGAGAGAGGGAGGGAGGGAGAGAGAGAGAGAAAAAGAAAGAATATAGGGATTGAGAGCGAAAGCAGCACTGGGCTGTAGGCCGGCGGCTGAAGGCAGAATGGCTGCCTGCCGATGACTCATCCTCCACCGCTCGCCGTGTTTGTCAAGGAGACTGAATCATTCGTCGTATGTGAGAATAGCTGAAGCTTTGGTTGTGCATGCCAAGGACTGAGGCTCCAGTGCCCATGGCCGAGCTCATCTTTCATTCTTCCTCCTGCCGATGCCCTGAGCGACACCACTGGATGCACAGAGATGAATGAGAGCAGCCGGTAAGCCCTGTCATGTCTGGTTTTTCCAGATTGTTGTGTGATTGACTGTTTTTCTTTTCCTCCTCCTTTGCTGCCTTGGGTTTCTTTCTCCGTCTCCTCCCCATGCTGCGGCACTTGTGGCTGTCTGTTTTGTTTTCCGTGGACAGAGAAGACGGTTTGGCTCGGATGCTGATCCGAATTGCAAGTTTCTGGCGTGTGGGAGTGTGTGTGTGGGTGTGCGCACACGTGTGGGTGATCAGTGCCATGGTTTGCAGGCTGAGGAAAGGAGAACTGTGGGCTGCACTCAGAGCCTCCTACAAACGCACAGAACGCCATGATTAACTCCAACAGCCGTGTGTGGATTTCTGAAGATATAGTGTGTATACGGCACATTGCATAATCATTATAACGATCAGAGAAGCAAGCCGGTACTGACTATAAATGTCCAGACATTACTCCAAGCACTTAATAAAAGGGGAATCATTCAAGCCTGAACCAGAGAAGGAGATTGATCATCTGGTTTAAGCGTTCAGCGTTGAGAATGACCAGGAGTTTGAAATAAGCACATCGTTTCAAACTGCAAGCGTCATTACAGCCTCCCTACAAAGGAGTGAGTAGGTTCAAAGGTGCTTCAGGTTCCCCTCCTCCACTGGCATGACTTCAGAACAAGCCTACTGTGTTCCTATGCTGCTTTCGACCACCTTCTGCCTAATCCACAAACCGAGCACACGCCTACTCACCCTCAGCTTAGCCAGACCAGAAAGAGTCATTAATTGCTGCTTGCCATCTTTAAAAGTTCTCCATAAATAGATGACTAATACCCAAAGTGTGCGATTCGGTGTGTTTTTGGTGTCATTTGGTGCTAGAAAGTGTGTTTAGAGACCAGTAAAATGGCTGTCTTTATTAATCCACCTTTGTATCCCTTAATTACCGGAAACAACTAGATAACCATATAAACTAATCTAATCTCTTGTAGATATTCATTCTGGATTAATCGGAGTAAACAGCGTGTGTGTTCTATAGGCTTCAGAGATGACCAGATTAGTCTGTACTCTTGGTCTTGTTCATTGAGTAGTAATAGTTGGGTATTTGAAACTGTGAGAACAGGTAAAGTCATATTTGCTTGTAAGACCTGGAGGTCCCCTGATCATGATCTAATCCACATTAACTTCTGTTTTCTCTCTCTCTTTGCCAGTTAGTGCATGCATGAATCTCCATCCAGCACGTACACAGGGGATTCTGTGGTGTTTACTGACATTTTTGCATTTCAGCAGAACAGCCCTTTAAGTAATAGCATGGTCAGTGAAGCAAACCCTGGCAGTAGAACACGCTTATTGTGTGTGGTGCAACTGGAAAGAACCACTGTGTTGTCCTTTGGACATCCCTATTCCTCCTTCTGTGGTTAGTCAGGGAAATATTTGTGTTTACTGGAATCTAGTGGTCAGCAATAACTTCTTTTATGATGTAAGCAGTTGACCTAGGTTATTTCCAATTAAAGTTACACCAGACAACTGGGCCTTACATACACTCACTGAGTGCTTTGTTAGAAACATATCGTTCACACATACTCGTTTATGTAATTATTGAATTGGCCAATCATGTGGAAGTGTGTAAAATCATGTGGATACACTCCAGCAGCATTTGGGTCATCTTCACATCAACCATCAGAATAGGGGGGGAATGTGATCTCAGTGATTTGTATTATGGCATGATTGTTCGTGTCAGATGGGATGTTTTGAGTATTTGTGTAACTGCTGATCTCCTGAGATTTTCCCACATAATTACTCAATAGTGCAATAAAGAAACACCATCCAAACGGTTTCTTAACGAGAGAGGTCAGCAGAAAATTCAGATGTGACTGGTTTGAGCTGTCAAAGGGTACAGTAACACGGATAACCTCTCTGTACAATTGTGGTGAACAGAAAAGCATTTCAGAATGCATTAGATCTTGAAACTTGATGCACCAGCAGATGACTACATCAGATTTGTCAGGGTAAAAAGGCACAGATGTTGCAGGTACAGACTTGGCTTTATTAAACATCATGTACAACAAACAGGAGCAGGAAACAGACTATGAACTCTGTATAGAGCTAAGCTAGCATAAGCTTATATAAAAGGTGCAAACTACAGCCTAAATCTAAACCATACTTGGATCCACCGAATTGCGAAGAACCCACAGTAAGAGCATGCAATCTAGGATATGTAACAAACATATACAGATGGTAATGGAGGGTTAGTCCAGCGCCTGTCTGGACCACGTTAGATGGTGGGATCATAATTTGGCTCAAACTGCAGGAATCCATTGGTCTGCTTAGTGTTGACATTGCAGGCTGGTCGAGGTGTTGTAATGGTGTGCGGAATGTTATCGATTGGTTTGTTACTACCAAATCTTGAATGGAACAGCCTATTTGTGTATTGTTGCTGCTTGTGGTCACCATGTCACAAAGCAAAATTCGTCTACATGAACATGACAATAACCATTTTCACATGTTCAGTGGAGGGAATACTGTTGCACATTGGTGTTCTGTGGCACTGAGGGTCGATGTCTTTGCGCTTTTTAAGCCGAGGGTAGAGGTTGTGTTTGGCGAAACACATTCTGTGTAAAAGGAGAGCACTGCATTTAGTGAGTGATATAAATTCATAAGGCTAGCAAAAGCACCTCAGGACTTAGCACTCCAACGTTTTTGTTTTGAAAGCAATGGTATGTGCGGTATTTGTTGTACGTGTCACGCTAGACATCAGTGCTGTTGTGTTTATTGTACTGCCTTTGGAACGCTGCTGCACTCTTTAGAAAAAAAAAACACTGGGTTGGCTAAATGCCAACAGAGAGGGGATGGTGCATATATGGTATATGCGTATGCGGGTTTGTTTGTGTGCAGGACATCATACAAAATGTGAATATAATTAAAAGGTTTTAAAATATTTAAGTTAAATATTTCAAGTCTTTTTCATCTTTTTCTTTGATGATTACGGCTGAGTGAATGAGAGACATTATCAGAAGTGTCTTACCTAAGCAGAGGACAAAATGAACTGGACCATTGCTCAATGGCCCAAAGTCCTCTTTTCAGAAAAATAAAGTGCGACACATGACGTTTTCAGAAATCTAGCTCACTTATTCACTCACGCTCATCTTCTATACAGCTTTATCCTGTATTCAGGGTCGCGGACCTGGAGGCATAGGGCACGAGGCAGGGTACTCCTGGACAGGGTGACAATCCATCGCAGTGCACATACACATACTCATTCGCACACTACGGGCAATTTGGGAACACCAATTAGCCTAACCTAAGCATATCTTTGGCCTGTGGGAGGAAACCGAAGTACCCGGAGGAAACCCACCAAGCACAGAGAGACGGGAATCGAACCCGGACCCTGGAGGTGCAAGGCGACAGTGCTAACCACTACACCACCGTGCCACCGTAGAAATGTAGTTAATCCATTGTTGTAACACTGAGTTTTTCCTTAGATATAACAAAATATGCAGTAAAATTTTTTAAATAAAATTGTACATGTTTAATAAAATCTATATTCACCACATAACCACTTTATTCATATTAAAAATGTTATTGTTGCAATTACCTTCCATGATAACTTTCTGAGCTATGGTGGGAACATGCATATTTGATTACAAATGCAATCTCTCAAACTCTATTAAATATGTATTTTAAAACAAAAATGTAAATATTAACAGTGTACAAGTTGTGTTTACCCTACATAATACTCAAAATATGCAAACATTTTATGATTTATTGATAGGTAAAGTTTATTTCAACTGTTGTAAAGTAGAGGGACACCACTTGCCACCACAAATGAAGAATGTCGCAGGTATAACACAGGATAGAACAACTTTTTTTAAATGACTATTATAACAAATCACAGACATTCTGTAGTTATCAGGCTATATAATCAGGCTATAATCGGGCTACTTGAATCACTTCAAGTAAATGAATGAAAGTTTTCACCCAGCTTTGTGTCTTTTACATGCTAAAATCCCGATATGGAAGAGTGAATATCTAATATAATGTCTTGACTAAATTCATATTATGTTACATTCGTTGCCTGGAAGAAGAAAAAAAAGTCTCACAGAGTAATATTTCATGGGCTCACCTTTAGCTTTGATTATGGCACACATTTGCCATGGCATTACATTGATAACCTTATGCAAGGTCACAACAATCATTTACATAACAAGCATAATTTGCATCTTTTCCACAGCTAGGGGATACATATTCAGCTTGTTTTTAAAGATTTGTGAGTGTTGCTGCCATTGCATGGATAACAATCTGCAGTGTGTGTGACTCCTGTGTACACACACACACACACACACACACACACACACAATAAATCACTTTAAAGCTTGGGATGGAATTGAGCAGAGAGTCATGGCTAGAGATGGCTTTGTACTTTTTCCTACTGGTGTGTATTTGATTTGTATTAGTTGAACGTTTGTAGGACTACAACCCCTAGGTTTTGGTGTCGCGTCTCAAATGTTTGGTGTCCGACACTGATATTTGGAAATGCGAAACATTTCTTTGGAAAGATTAACATTGCTGTAAGGATATGTGTAGAGTGAAGACTGGATGGCTGGAACGCCAGTTGGATTTGGCCTCGCGTGTAATGCTTTATCCTGCGGGGCATTAGGACAGTGTTATTTATGTTTATCTTTGACCTTCATGTCAAAAATTTTAAATATCTTCCCACGTTGATGTATATGGACAGAGGCAACAGAGGTTTCTCTAATATTATATTTGTGGAAAGAACCGCGAGGTGACGAAACAGCAGATGATATCAAACGTTATCCTGAGTATCAAATGTTATCCTGAGTCTAGTATGCGTTGCCGTTTTAAATTGATTATTGCATGGAAGTCCAGTGGTGACACACAGGCATATAGACATGTAGCCCAGTGACACATTTTATAGGTTCTTCCTAGAAGTTCTCATAAGTACCATTTTCACGCTGACATGAAACACCACCAGTCATTCATACTCAAGACTAATACAGGATCACTTAGTGTTGGTCTGTCGTTGTTTCTGCAGATGACTTCATATCTGCCTACTGGGTATTAGGTTTTAGCATGTCACTGCTTTAATATTAAAGTGTGTTTTGATAGTGAACTTAATTTATTACAAAAAGTATAATGAAAAGGGGTGGAAATTATTAATTTCACTGGGACTCGTATTTCTTTTTGTATTCATTAGGATAATCTTTATTTTGACTTTTTCAAGCAAAATGTGTTGACATACTTATAATACATAAATAACGTAGTTGATGTTGAGGTTGCATCTCGACCATAGTCATTAAGTTCTAGTAGGTTCTTGTGAAAAAGTTCTCACATTTTCAAGGTGTTAACCCTTTTATCATGCTAGAAAGTAATGTCTTGACTTTGTGACTTACTGAATAAGAACTAATATAATATTAGAGAAACCCTGGAAAATAATCTGAAAGTAATTGAACAGAAATTAGTTTATTACTAACTACAATGTGCAGTTTTCTTCTTGTATTCGATCTTGATTTCTTTCACAGACTAAAGTACTCGAAAAGCTTTCTTACTTCCTGTTTTGATATTTATGTTTTCATTTCTTTAAAGAAAAAATAAAATAAAAAACTTAATAGGAAAAACTTTTGGCAATGTCAAATGCAGCCTTGTTCCAGCCTGCAACCTAGGGAATGTGTTAGTAGATATAATTGAATAGAATATTCTTACATAAAGGAAGAATTTATGCAAAGTATGATGTTACACAAACTGTGTAGTGTCCTTGTATCACCCAGTGTGTTGCGTAACATTCAGGGGCTGGACATTTGATTATCTTGAAAAGATAAACAAGATCATGGCTGTTTTATGACTTCCGGTGAGATTTATCTACTGCAATCAAACGTCTTAAGATTGCATTCTGCCAAGTTTGTTAAAAACAGTATTTAAAGACAAAGTAGTCAAAAGGCTTAACAATGTCTTGGAAATGCATTATTTTGGTTCTAATGCTGATTGTGAAGTGATAAATAAAATAAAATGAGTATATTTGACAAGAGGTCAGACACACTCAGTGCTCAGTGTTGTACATCAGCTTGAGCCTGCTACGTGCGTGCCATGTGGTAGTGCTTTGTCAATGGACACACATCAGTGGTTGAGAGATGATGGTTTTAGAACAAAAGAAAAGGAGAAAGAGATGAGTAATATACAGAAAGCTCTGTCGTATATCTATTTCCATAAGGCTTAATTCAATACTTGGCTTTATTTATATATTTATATATTTATTGTTATAAAAAACAATTTGCCAACAAGCTCTCCTTCTCCCTTTTGTAGCTGTGCTATAGTTGCCTTGGATGAGCTTGATGTGGCTGTGAAAGACGTAGGACGGAGCATTTCTGTAGTTTTATATTGTGCTTTCTCAACAGGTATTTGGCCAAATTGCTTGTATTGCCTCCTTTAGTAGAGCTTTATTGCAATTGTGGCAGCAGGTCCTGTTGTCAGCTTGACTACAACGTTGTCATATTTTAGTTTTCTTTTCCTTTAGTAAGTGTACATGCTGTGTAGGTAGTTCTGCGAGTGGGTGTATCGGCACAGTCACACTCTCACACAGACAGATAAGAGAGGCAGGATTGTGATAGCAATGCTCCAATAAGCCCCCCCCACTTCTCAGGACTCCGACTCAGCAGGACTGATGTTTTTATTCAAAACTTTTGGAGAAGGTGTCGACTTTATCTGACCAGCTCTCTGCTCTTCAGTAAGATACTGAATACTTTCACCAGAGCTGCTGATGCTGAGTCATATTACTAGTAAACATTTTTACATAACCAGTCCTTGTTTTAGTAGGCACAATTTAGTTTGAGTCATTTTTAGACATTCGGATGGGGTCTGTCTTATTTACATAGACCCTGAAATGGAACAACAGACACTTTCACGGTTTGTAAACAAGCTGCACGCACATTTTGGCGACAAACATAAGGTTTTATCACAATGGATTGTCAACCTATGCAAGGGTATTATTTACTGAAGACCGCAAATGCTACTTAAATAAGTTGACTTGGGCAAATCACAACCAACTTTCAAATCCCTTTGCTATTACTGAGTGGGTAGAAGATGTTCGTAATTGGCCAAATATTCAGTGACCTGATATATATTCCTGATTGATGGATACCATAAGCATTATACATGATGCGTTATAATCAACAAACCCGAAAACTACGTCTTGACGGCCATTTACGGTATAATGTTTTATTTTGCATTGTTGATTTGCTAGTGGTCAATTAATTAATCAATTATCCAATTAATAACTGCAGTTCTAGTATGATTTAGCAGATGTATTAGCCACAGGGAAAACGAGTGAGCAAATGCCGCTTTGAAATGGAAACAATTCTGTTTGAATTCTGTAAAACTTGCATCCACCAGTGGAATATCGATTCTGGAGATTTTGATATTTGTATACTGTTTTCAGCTAGCTCGTTCCACTAAACATTTTTAGTCTGTTTTTAGTTTGCTACTTCCGTTGCCGAAATGCACGCACATCTTTTTGACTGTAAAAGTGTCTATTAGAGAAGGAGTGAAACAGATGGAGTTTGAGGTTTTGAAAAAAAAGGTGCATTTCAGCTGAAGCATTAACAAACAGGGAGCTCTGAGACATCAAAGTTGTGTGTGACTTTTCATATCGGACTACTTTCAAAACAATGGACAGTTTTTTTTTTAAAGCTGGTTTTGCATAGCTCAGGAGTGACCACAACTCGACTACATCCTGAAGCTGTAAAGTTAAAGTTACTTTAAGGATAGGATAGCACATGCTCAGGATGTACCAGAAAAATCTGTGTTTTTTCTGAACCTTTTTTTTGCTATTAATAGTGACTAATTTAATTTACCTAGGTGAGTAAACTAAGAGAAGCCACCAAGAACTTGTACAGATTGATTTACACTGACGAACAATACTGCAGAAAAGTTCGGCACATAAAACATGAGAAAGTGAGACCACAGGGCACACGCATGCACACACAGACACACACACACTCCATGGAATTTGGGAACTCCAATTAGAATGCCTAATCTACAAGTCTTTAGCTAGAAGAACATGCAAACCCCATGCACACAGATCACACAGAATCGAACCCTTGACCCTGGAGGTGCGAGGCCACAGTGCTAACCACTATGCCACGTGCCACCCCTTTTGTGTAGATAAGAATGATTCTATCCTATTTATTGTTATAAAAGTTAAAGCACAACTAATATAGACCTAAATTTCATTGGCTAGGTATTTAAAATTAAAAGGTATTTTTCCTGGAGTATTAAGACATCCTTTGGGGGAACCTCTAGGTCTTGGAGGCAAATTGTAAAATGTTGGATCTTTAATAAACAGCAACAGTGACATAATGTCACTAGCATGCATCCTGTGTGAAACACCACATCCACGTTTAGCTTATTTTCGTTTTTCACTTAAATTTTTGAAACTGAATTTTCAGAGCTGATACCAGAGATGGAAATCTTTTGACTTTTATTTTTTGAGAATCACATGACCTAAAAAGTGATTGTAAGTTTTCATTAAACTGAACCTCCTCACATTTTTAAAACGCACAAACTGCAATTTATGAATGCAACATTATAATACTCCTGTATTATTTAACACACACTGACTGAGCACTTTATCCGGAACACTGTACTAATACTGGGTAATGCAGCCTTAGTTCTCGGGTGACAAAAGTAGAGCCTGACATTGTCTTTCACTGTTGTAGCCCATTTGACTGATGTTTTGCATTCTGAGATTCTTTTCTGCTCAACAAAAGGTTACAGCGTACTTATCTGAGTTACTGTAGCGTTTCTGGCAGTCAAGCAAGTCTGGCCAGTCTCCGTTAAGCTCCCTCACTAACGTGTTTCTGTTCAAAGAACTGCTGCACCATTCAGAAAAAAAAAAGAAAACACTTCTTGTGGGTTGATCAGAGATCAACAGTTCTTTTAAAAAAGTAAGCAATCTAGCCTATCTGGCACCAGCCATCATGCCACAGTAAAAATCACTGAGATCACATTTTCCCCCATTCTGCTGGTCGATATTCTTACTCGAAGCTGCTTGCCTGTATCTGTGTGATTCTTCTGTGTTGTTCTGCCGCCACATGATCAGCTACTTAAAGCATTTAATGAATGAATATGTATATCGTTGTTCTCAATAAAGTTTTTGACTTATAAAGACAAATCGATCGTTCTGATTCAGTCATAAGTGAGCCAGTAGCATTCAGACAGGCTTTAACTCCTTCCTGTCACGTCTCGCTCTCTTTTCCTGTTTCTCGCCTTCACGTTCTCTCCCTCTCTCACTCTGGGTAATTATTGAACACATTGACTTAGGTTACCATATAAGGCTGACGCTTGGCTTGCTAAGCATTACAGAGGAAGAATAGGGGAGAAGACTCGCTGAGCTGTTTGCATTGCTAAGTCGAGTGAATGTAAAAGTAAACTGCACCAAGCTTTTTTAATAGTTTCTGTGCAAATATGTCAAAGATAGCTGTTTTTTCCTTTCTTATGTTATTGTCTCGTGGCCTTTTCCATTCTTTGTAGAATTTGTAGAATTGCTCTCAAACGAACATGCTGCCTGTGTTGATACTCGATTGCCTCATTGGTATTCTGACATAACACAGTTGCTCTGTTTTGCTTTGTGCAAAGTTCTGGATGAATACCTGGGGAAAGTGGGTGCAGAGTTTGCCCTGGACACACACTCCGAGAGAGTTATAACCAATTCCAACTCTATCTACTGTAGTTGTGAAATGGATTTTTATTATAATCTTCATTATTTATACATTAAGTTAGAAATGGTTAAATTTTATGTTTAGTCTTTTTTTAAACCAGCGAATGAACATTTAATCACTGGACGTCAGTATTTAGTTAAAGCCAGCAAGTTTATATGTATTAATTCATGTATGTGTAAATGCTAACGAAATGCACCAGCATTACCTAATTTTCATTCAAACCATGGCTAAATATTAACTTCACAGTGTGTCTCTTACTTAATGATTTTTATGGTCTCTAGGTGTAAATCCTGGAATTGCTTTTGACTCTCCGTTCTAAATTTTGGCATTTATATTAACCCCAAAAACAATGCTTAAGGAGTACCTTATGCTGGTCATTATGGGCCTAATTTAACCCAGTGATGGTCTGAACAAACACTATATGGACAAAAGTATTTGGCCAAACCTGCTTTGACACTGTAAGTTGGTCCACCTTTTGCAGCTATAACAACTTCCACTCTTCTTGGAAGGTTTTCCACAAGATTTGGGAGTGTTTTTGTGGGAATTTGTACCCATTCATTCTGTAGCGCATTTATGAGGTCAGGCAGTGATGTTGGATGAGAAGGCCTGGCTCACAATCTCCATTCCAGTTCATTCCAAAGGTGCTTGATGGGGTTGAGGTCAGGGCTCTGTGTGCGGGCCACTCAAGTTTTTTCACACCAAACTCAACGAACCATAGTCCTCGATTTGTGCACTGGGGCACAGTCATGTTGAAATAGAAAAGGGCCTTCTCCAAACTGTTGCCACAAAGTTGGAATTGCTAATGCAGTAAGATTGCCCTTCACTGCGGATAAGGGGGAGCTGATTAACACACCTGAATTCAATAATTAACAGGTTTGGCCGAATACTTTTGTCCATATAGTGTACATATGTTGGTTACATTGTTAATGTGTTTTTTTTTTTTATGCTAAAGTAAATTGTCTGTTCATGTTAATTTATGTGCTATGTAATGTAAGCTACAGGTTTCTTCATATAAAGCCTTTCCACTCTTAACCCTTCTCTCTCTCTTTTGTCTTTCAGTGATAGTTACATTGTACGCGTCAAAGCAGTGGTAATGACCCGGGATGACTCGAGTGGGGGTTGGTTAGCACAGGAGGGTGGAGGGCTTAGCCGAGTCGGTGTCTGCAAGGTGGCACCCCCTGAGCTGAGCAGCCACAGCGACTTCCTCATCCATGGAGAGCGGCTCAAAGACAAGCAGGTAAAAACATGAAGTCCATTATTTCACTGGAATCCCAAGACCATCAATGCACCTCCTGTTACATGCAAAGCTCAGGCATTTCTGTTGTCCACAGTAGTGTGACTGGTCTTTTGTGCAATCTGCTTCATCATTATTACAGTGCTAACATGCTGGTAGGATGTTGGTGACGGGTGGTGTTGTTTTGTCTGCCAGGTGGTCCTGGAATGTTTTGTGAGGAAAGATCTTATCTACACCAAGGCCACACCAACGTTTCATCACTGGAAGGTTGACAACAAAAAGTGTGGCCTCACGTTCCAGAGTCCAGCTGATGCCCGTGCTTTTGACCGAGGGGTCCGGAAAGCCCTGGAGGACATAACAGAAGGTAGTGTGGTGAGGGTAGAAACACAGCTTAGCCATTCTGACCTTTCTAAGAACAGCAGGTTTCACTATAATGCTACTACCACACATCAACCTTAACCACTCACATGTGGACTGTGATCATTTTAAGTAGCTGACGCAAGGTGTTAAAGGTGTGTTTTAAAGAAAGAGAGAACAGACAGCATTCAGTCTCAAACCAGGGCACAATTGGGAACGTCTCACACTCTCGGTTCTATATATTCCGCAGTTGCCTATTCAGTTCCACACACTACTGAGTCAACAATCTTAACAGGCCTGTGGACGAGCTAAATGCTAACCAGCTGTAAAGAGTACGCAAGCCGCATGTTGACAATGTGAACATGATACAGGCCTCAGAGAGCTGCTCTGGAATGGCCACTTAGAGTTGGATTTCATCCTTCAGCTAGTAGTCACATGATCAATTTTGTTCTCTCTCTCTCTCTCTCTCTCACTCTTTCTCAGTTTGTCCCTTTGTGAGCATTCTCTCTTCCGCTGTCCTTCCATCCCCCACCCTCACTTACCACCGCTAACTGACAGGATATGTGAGGTTCTGTCCGGTCATGTCTCTTGTGTGTGTGTTGTATTTTAGGTTCTACAACTTCCTCTTCAACACTCCAAAATGAAGCTGAACTGGGAGACGACGATGTTTTCACAGTAAGCCGCTTTTACCTCTCACACACACATACACACACACACACACACACACACACACACACACACACACACACACACACACACACACACACACAC
>JAQQZT010000039.1:24565222-24581078 GCA_030068275.1 Clarias platycephalus
CACACACACACACACACACACACACACACACACACACACACACACACACACACACACACACACACACACAGTTTGCCAGTTCTAGTATGAAAGAACATCCTTTTGTCTTGCTCATGCTTAAAAACAGCTTAACAATATGAATGCATTCCACTGTAATTTGTGTTTAGTGTGTAGTAATCAGATTGTTTGTGTGTGCTTTAAGTGAACCAGAGAGATTGCAACGTTAACTTTAACATTCTCACCCACATAGTTCACACAAGTCCATTTCCCTCCAGCTGTTTTTCCTGTTTTTTTGTTTTTTTTTCCAACTGTCTGGTTGTGTGTGTGTGTGAGGCATCACAGAAAAGCCCAGGTCTGTGTGATATTTTTACCCCACAGAGGCTGCAGCAGGAGAGGTGGGCCTTTGTTTCAGCGGAGATGGTGGGATGGTAGCGAAATATGGGGCAGGTTTCCTGTAGTGTTTTGTTTTTGCTTTGACGTTTTTTTTTTTTCCTTTTATAAAGAAACTGCTTTTTTTGTCCCTGTTTTGGAACTAGTCATGGTAGACAAGGACCAGCAGGCAGGGTCAGGAGGTGACTTCCTGCTCCCCTCTGTAAAACTATCATTAGCAGCTGCCTTCTAGCTAACTGCCATCCTGATTTACTGCAGCCCCAGGGTGGGAGAGAAGGAGGAGGTGGAGGGTGCATGGGGAAACCTCACGGCTCCTCTTTCCCCTTGCTGTCTGTCTCAGTTTTGAGCCAAAACGAGTCAATGGCTCAGCCAGGCACCCCAAACTTTAAGGGAAATTCAATCCACAGTACTTTCTTTTCCAGGAATTCAGAACAATTCTCTTGAATCGGAGTCATGTGGTTCGGGAACGGGGTAGGCAGTTATTTGCAGTGTGCTAAAATCACTTGTATTGAATTTATTAAGGCTCATGTATGTAGACAGATTAATTAGTTATTCCTGACTCAGGGAGCAGATGCTGGTCTGGAGCAACTCGACTCACTGAGCTGCATTGTTGCATTCGGGGCTGCGCATGACCTTTCCAAATATTGCAGTTGGGAAATGCTGTTCCAGATTTACAGTTCCAAAGATTGTGTATGCGGGTGGGGGGTCGGGGGGTGGGGGTTGTTGGAGTGGTCCTGGGTGTGCATTCCTCCCAAATTATTTCTCTTGAGCTAACCTATCCTTAACCCCAGACTATTTTAGTTCATTCAGAATGGGGCAGAGGAGTCATTCAAAGACTGTTGAACTGCTTCCAGTTAACAGGGTGTGTCACTTAAATACACACATTCACGCGCGCACACACATTCACTCGCACATTGTAGAAGATCTTGCCAGTCAAACTCAGAATAACATTGGCCTCGAGAATTGTTTATGCATTGTATTTCCTTTGAAGCAGAGCAGAGGTCCAGAACCAGTGGAACCCGTGCACCTCGCTCGGGTGGGGGTGTACACATGCCTCGCATGGTTCTGTTGCATCAGCCATAACATTAACATGCCATGCAGGAGAAAAATTGAGAAAAGCCCAACGCTGCATGAGTCACCTGCAGTGCACTCAGCGGTCGAGCAAGCCAATCCACCTCACACACTGTTTACACCTCCTCTCTTCCAAAAAAAAAAAAAAAAAAAAAAAAGTGTGACTGGTCAGTCCTGTAGAATCAACATTGTCACACACACACAAAGGTGGTGCTTGTAGAAGTTTGGTGGATAGTACATTGTGTTGCTGTGGTTTATAGGGCAGATGTGTGTTTTTATCAAGACACATGTGCAATGCTTTGGAACTCTGAGAAGTCTATGTCCAAGTCTGAAACTTTGCTAGTGGTGTGGCAGTATGGAGCGATGTCATGCCAGGGAAATCCAGCAGAAATGAAACCACAATGAAAAAAAACGTTGGTAATTTTCCTTTTTAAGGTTCTTACATTCTTATGATCTCGATTTCGAGTGTTGAGTTGAGATGTTTTTGTGGCTTATATATATATTCCATTGCTGCACACAGAGTGATTCAGGTTGGGTCGGTAAACACACTTGACTGTTTGAGAAAAAGGCTGTGTCTCTGACTCTGGCTGCCTGTTGACTGGGGGAAGGAGGTGGGGAAGGGGGAGTCTGTGATTGACAACTTCCTGTGCTACAGCAGCAAAGCCCAGGCGAGAGAAGGGCCTCACTGTTTGGGGAGCTCACAGCCAGGGCCCTGGAGGACACACAAAGGAAGTGGGATATGAAGGACTAACAGTCCTGGAGAGAGGGAGGAGAAAAAAAAGAATCTTTGCTTTTTTTTATTTGAGGAGTGCCTTTTTCCTCTTTTTTTTTTTTTTTTGGTGATGACACTCAACACCCACCGTTAGAGGAGCAGTTACATGGACAAGCGCTATGTAACTGCTTCTAAGTTAAATGTTTCTAAAAAGTGGTTTGAGCCTGTATGAGAGATTTTGCTGTAGTGTACAGGAGTAAAAATGTACATGTATTCAAACTGGTTCCTGTTTGAAGCATCTGTTTCAATGGATGTTTGTTTTTCTTCTGTCCCCCTCTAAGAGTCTCTGCTATGGTCTGATTTACGATGTGATTTTGCTCCTACGTTGTTATACGGAGTCACAGAGTGTCTCATTTGGTGCTGCTTATGCTGGTCAGAGTGTAGATGGTGTGGTCTGGGGTGGTTTGGTGCTGCAGGGTTAGCCACTTAGACTCTTGGGCTTAATGAAGGGAGACTAATTTGTGAAATTACCCAAAAGTCTGCAGTCCCCCAAACATGTTTGTCCCCACCCAGCTGTCTCCCAGTCATTATCTTGCTGTCCTCCCCCACTGCGCCACTGATTGCGAATCATTAAGACGGCTGTATTTGTAGTGCTTGCTATGAAGGTATGCCTTTGAATTGGAGTCAAGCCACATGTGCCTTTTGAAGTCTCTCTTTATCTCTACCGCACCACTAACTTTAGAGCCCTTTGATTAGATGACTGATTCCCCCCCCCAACACAGGGGTTAAGCATTTCAGTTAAATCCATTGCTTCTGCTTTCCCTATGTCCTCTCACTCTCCTAATTTGTTTTGTTCCCACTCAGTTTCGAGCTCTCCATCCTATCTCTCTTGGGCCGAGAGCTTGGGCCTGGTGCTTTTGGGCCGGCCTTGTAAACATTCGAAAGGGTCTGTGTTTTCAATTACCTCAAGCAGGCCTGGTCCAGCTATCCTTCTAAGCATATTTTTAAATCTTGTTGGCTCTTGCTCTTGGCAGTGCTGTGAGGGACGCCTGTATTATTTTTGGCCCACAGTTCAGAAGACTTTTTATGTGAACATGGAGGGGAAGCATGGACCAGGCCGACTCGGTCGAGGCTTTTGGGTTGGAACCCGGAGGGCCCAGTACGAATGCTCCTGTTCGTGGTCAGACATAGAAAAAGGAAAAATTCGCTTTAAGTGGCGCTTTAGCGAACGTTCCTGTTGCACCGAGGCAGTCTTATTTTAATCATGCTGTCTGTGAACTCTTTGGGTGAGCTGGTCCCTAATAGAAAGATTACAAAACCCCTTTCACTGGTTGCAGCTTTGTGCACTATTTGCCAAGTGCTCATGCCTATGTGCATGTATGCTGATGAACAATATACTTCAGTAATACCTCACTAGTATTTTACTTAAGTCTAATGTTTGTGTAGGAGTGCATTTGGCTGTATGCAGTGTTCAGGAAGCTGTGTTTGCGCACACAGACGCTTCACCTGGCAGGTGGTTTTGGAGGCGGTAGTGGTGGACACAAGCACTGCAGCCAAAAAGGAAGCCTCACATCCAGAATCTCAGCCACTAATCATTGGGGCTGTGTCTCATCCGGCCAGGCTGTCTGTCTGTCTGTCTGTCTGCCTCTCCACAGGCAGCTGGCTGTCTGCAACACTTTTATGTTTTGTGTCTTGCAAGTGTGCTGAAGTTTTCATTGGAGAGCAGCCTGAGAGAAAAAGGGCTGCATTGCTGTTCACATGTTGGGTTCTGGACCTGTGGTCAGGCTGAAAACGGAGGGAGGAAACGAGGGAGGGAGAAGCCCATGTCCATTGAATCGCAGACAGGTTGAAACAGGGCTGTGTTTCGAGACCTCTCTTTTACTCCTACTTGGCAGTGAGTGCGACTGCAGCGTTACAGCACAAATCCACCCTCACTTCCCCCCAGCTTGACTTCATACACACACGCACACACACTCTCGAGCGTGCACAGTAACACATACATGGTGTTACAGCACACGCCTTCATCTTTCAGGAAGCTGGCTGGGCAAAGTGTGCATAATTAGTAACTTTTTCCCTTGGTCATAATTTAGTGTAATCACTTTATGTGGTCACATTAATGGAGCTCTTGAAAGTTAATTTGTTTCAGAGGCCCTTTGTTTTTTCTCCTTTAAAAAAAGAGCTGCCTACAGTAAGTATTTGCCGCCATAGATCTCTGCCTGTTGATGTCATCGGCTAGCGCTCTGGGTTTCGTGTGTGATGGCAAAAAATCAAGCAGCCTGTATTCATTTAGAACTTCTCTAATAACAGGGAGACTTCAGAGAAGTTTCTACAAATCTTATGGCCTAAGGGCTTTTTTATTTTTTGGAAATTGCATACTGAAGTTGAGCCACGTCTGTTTCACTACAATGACGTGTGTGTGTTTGTTTGTGAATTGTGAATAACTACAGAACAGTGTAGCTCATGAGATCATGGAAAACTACACTTCCACAGTAGAGCACCTGCCTGTTTGGTGTCTTATCTTGCCTCAGAACACTGGTGCATACATCCTCCTCCTCATCTTCATCCTCCTCCTCCTCCTCACTCTGCTTTGCTATATGTGTTTACACTTCAGCCTTTAAGTTGCTCTTATCATTAAGCTGTATTTGAGATTGGATATTATTCCCCCTCTGTGCCACAGACTGCCACTGACAGCTCATCCAACTCATCTCAGAAGAAGGAGCAGGCCATGCAGCCCCTGACCACCTCCACCTTTTATGAACCGCACCGGCATCACCATCACTACATTCTGGGTCACTTCCATGAACAGTACAGGACCTCAGAGCGCTAC
Source organism: Clarias platycephalus (assembly GCA_030068275.1). Classification (NCBI taxonomy): domain Eukaryota; kingdom Metazoa; phylum Chordata; class Actinopteri; order Siluriformes; family Clariidae; genus Clarias; species Clarias platycephalus. The sequence continues at coordinate 24,570,223 of JAQQZT010000039.1, forward strand.
TTTCTTGACCAGGTGGGTTACAGTGAGGCTGATTATTCAATTTAAGGTAGTGTGTTTGTGTATTTTATATGTATGCATTTTATATGTGGCTCCTTACAGCCTTTTTTTGCCTTATACAATTTCCCTTTGAGATTAAGAAGGTACTCTATCTTTCTGTCTGTCTGTCAGCATGCATAAGCGCTACAGATTCCACATTTTTAAATCATGCCTGTTTAATGAATCTTTGGTTGTGCTCTTTGTACATTTATTTCATTTCACTTACTCGCTGTGTCCTGTTTTCCCTCTTTCTAAAAGTCTTTTGATTTTAACCTGACTTTGGGCACCAATTCATTTAAATCGTAAATAAAATTGTACTTTGTTTCGCTCGTGCAGGCAGCGCCCAGGTTGGCACGACGTGTCAGCTTCCTAGACGAGGAGGAGGAGGTTGTACGCATTAACCCACGTGAGCGTGCTTGGCTCTCAGGCTATGAGGACTACCGGCATGCAGCAGCACGTGCTCAGGGTCTCGACTCGTACGTGCATTTCGAAAAGGTCGATGCACCAGCCAAGCATGACTACAGCTATCCGTATACACCTGGCTCGGAGCTGAGCAAGGGCCCTCGCCGAGGCTCCGGCAGTGGGGCTGTGGTTTCTCAGCCAGTCAGCTTCAAACACAAGGAGGATGAGGAAGAGGGTTTGGGCGAGCGGCGACACTGTGTCTACTGTGGCGTCTTTTTCCGGCCTGAGGAGAACGGGCGCGGTCGCTGCCCTGACGCTCCGGACCCAGCACGTTCATGCATACGGCGCTTCAGCTGCATGTGGTGTGCAGATAGTGTGCTCTACCACTGCATGTCAGACCCGGAGGGTGATTACTCGGATCCCTGCTCATGCGACACAGCCGACGAACGTTTCTGCCTGCGCTGGCTCGCCCTACTCGGCCTTGCGCTGCTTGCGCCCTGCCTCTGCTGCTACCCTCCTCTGCACGCCTGTCACCGATGTGCCGTGACCTGTGGCTGCTGTGGTGGGAAGCACAAGGCCGCTGCGTGACCCCTGACAATGATCCCGCCCAAAATATCACATGTTAAATGGACCCATTGAGGAGGGCAACAGGAGGCAGGAAGAAAGTTCATCATGTCTTTTCAGTTTCTTTTTCAGTCTGTCTCAATTCCTGCTCCAGACAGACAAAAAGAACAAAAAAATGGTGCATTTAACTGGCTTGAATATTTCTTTTTTTTTTATATGTAATAATGAATATATATATTATATAAATGTGTGCGTGCGTGTGTGTATGTGCATTCCTGTGTATGTTTTCTTTTCTCATCTTCTGGATGTTCTCTTCAGTTCCTTGTGAAAAAAAAACAAAAAACAGCTCTTGTTTGTTTCAAGTGGCCCTTTTGGAGCTGACTTGTTAAGCATTACTTATGCAGGTACTTTATATTTTTACACTGATTTTTAGTTTCAAGAACTTGAATTCTTTATTTTTAATGGTGCGTGCACTCAATTGGAGAATCAGTCGTTTGATTTGTGGGTTTGTTTGCCATGGCCGGCTAAGTGAGGTGGATTGTGTCGGAAACCCTCAAAACGTACAAAATAATAACAGAGAGAGATTAGCTCGAGACACTAAACCTGTAGTGAGGTTCACAGTGTGCGCTTGATTGGGACTGTGTGTGCGTGTGTGTATGCGTGTAATAGTGCAGAAGCCTGCATGTGTGTTGTAAAGGAATGAGAACATTGTATTACAGCATAGTATTGTTGTTATTGTATTTAAGCCAAATTTACATAAGCTGCATTGTGAGTATATGTAAATACTGTATACTCATATGTATATGTCTAAAATTGATTATTATATTCACAACCACATTCGTGGGCATAGTGGATAAATAGAATAGTGGATAAGGAGCTCTTTTAAATGACCATGATTGATATCCAAAGATTTTTTTATTATTATTATTTGTTTAGTTTTTTTCCTGTTCTATTTATTTTCTTTAATCAATTGAATCACCAGCCAAAGGGAGAAGGAAATATGAACATAAGGTTTGGCTTTTGAACTAGAAGCCGTGTCATATGAGAGAGTAGAAGGAGCCCAGTTGGAACAGTGTATATTATGCTTGGAGTAAAATGCATAACGAGTATCTGCTTTCCCACTCCGACATGTGGCTTTTAACACTTAAAAACTAGTGGAAAAAGTTTTTCTTTTACTTCTTTTCAACATGACTCCTGCTCTGTAGGAAGCCTAAAAGACCAGGACAACTATTACAGGGACATTTGCCAAAATGATCTCTAACGTTACTCAAAGCCTTAATTTTAGTTAAAAAAATGAATAATAATTCATAGTGTCTGCCAGAACGTTTGCTCATAAGACAGACACATTTTTGTGAGTTCTTTTAAAATCAAGAGAGTGCAGAATATTTTTATAATATATCCGATACGATCACATCAAATGAGCCTTTTTTCTTTTTTTTTTAATTAAGAGAATGTGTTTAAAATGTAGAGGGACACAGTAGGGTTAAAAGGCATCGTACAATCTGTGAGGCAGCTCTGTATAGTCTGTCTCGGACATTATAACCTGCTCAAATCCATGAATGACATCATCCGGTTACGGTTCAAATAAATCATGCAATGAAGAAATACTATCTGGTTTAGCTAGTGAAGCTGTGCGAGTACGATTCTACATGGCTATTACTAACGTCTGTGTTTTTAGCCCATAACGTTCAACCTGCTCATGGGAGCTACAGTCTCGGTCATGGAGTGTGTCATGTTAGTACGTTACAAACACTCTGAAAACGTAGAATGTCCGTCAGTACATGGGAGATCAGGGAGGAGTGTCACTGTATCCTTCATCCACAGCACGTCCTTTTGGCTCTCCATCAGCTTTGGCAATACTGAATAAACATCATCTTTTTCACTAAGAGCCCGGGATACCTGTGGTTTAAAAGAAACAAAACAACAACAACAACAACAACAAAAAGAAGTCTGTACGTCGGTCACAGTGCAGTCTTGCTACTATACACATTTTACATGTTTAAAAAGTGCCTGAAGCATATTGTTAATCTGTCACCTTGTATACTAAAAGAAAGATTAAATAAACCCTATTGATCAGTTTTGTTTTTTACAATAAGAATTTTTACCTCTGTAAAAAGCAAAAAAAAAAAAAAAAAATCTATATCAAGTGTATGATGTACATTTTTATTTCTATTTTTTTTTTTTTTAATTGTTTCTAACATGTATGTTCAATGAAGCTCTTTGCTTACGAGAGGACAAAAGGAAGAAAGTACTTTGTAAATACAGGTAGATTGTGTCAGAACTACAAGAAGTGTGGCCTGGCCAGTAAGTAGTTCTACATGTGTGTCCTAGCTCCCAATAAAAATAAAACCGAAATTACTTATTGGTTCGGGCCTGTGTTCATGCTATTTGTCACAAATGCTGTTCGTTTACATGCAAGCTGCTTATTCCTGCACAACCTACAATGGAGGAACAAGCGTAATCTGAGCCATACTTATATACTGTGTGCCAAGGCCTTGTGTATGAACTAAAGTTTTTTTTTTTTTAAGTTTTTTTTTTTTAGGATGTTTCTGAAAAAACACATGGCTGATTTTTGGGGGAGGCGCGGGTTGAGAAGGGAAGAATGTCCCCAAAGGCTTGGCCTGCTATGCAGCTCAATGACTGCGAATAGTATCAAACTCCACATGTGCAAACATTTACAACGTATTTTCTTATAATGAGTTCAATTTTTTTCATCTTCCTGCTTCTTGAAATAAAGCTGTTCTTTACCTCGGCTAAAAGTCTTCCTGCTGAACAACTGAACAACATGGCCCAGATGCTTCTTCTTCTCCTTTAGGCTTTTTTTTTTTTTTTTTTAAGAATCTGCCAACCTCATGTCAATAGCAGCCCTTGTTTTATATTTTAGCAAAGCTTGTGCTTTCTAACAGACACTGCACTTGGAGACAAAGCTGATGGCCACAATAAGATGCTGTTGGTTGGGTTGTTTTTGGTTTTCTCCCTCTCAGACAACAATGCTTTGGAAAGCAACACAACAAGCACAACCTAAAGATTTGTCCCCACACTTCCTGTCTGGTGGGAGTGTAAGACAGCTGTCTGAGCTTGCTTCCTGTTTGCCTGTTTGGACTCCTTCTCCACCTGTTGTTTACGTCCTGTACCGGATGTTGTGCTGCGTTCATTCAGACCCCGCTGCTGCTGCACCATCTGGCTACTTCATGCCTGTAGCCACTGTCTAAATACGTGCATCTTGAACCTGGTGCACTTTTCTCTTTCAAGATTTTGGAATACCTCCTCCAAGGCATTTCCCCCCTTTTTTTCTCTGTCTGTCTTTTATTCATCTGTCTCTTTTAAGACTTGTATCAGTTTAGCTCTCGATGTTGTTGCTTGCCTGTCAACTCATACCTTGTGTTTTTGTTGTGTACTCAAGATTCAAAATCACTTGGCATTACCAACTGTCCTTGAGCTAACATCTGATGATGTACTTCCTCCTTTGAGGTGCCTCTTTCTTGTGTCCTGCTTTACTGGAATGGAACACTGTGGTAAGCAGCACGTACCAGGATGTTATTGTGCACAGATAACACTTGCAGGCCTCCATATCCTCTGCCTGGATTGGGAGGAGCCCTGGCTTTCCCACACTGGTCAGCAGAAGCCAAGCCAAAATCTTCTTTATCTACTCCATCTCTGGCTGCCCGTGGGCATGGTGGGAGGCACTACCGGTTCACAGAGTAAGAGAGAGAGGGGCTTCAAGGTTTCCAGTCTCCCCAGTCTGGCCACACATCCATGAATGACCTTGCTATACAAAAAAATGGCTGCTTGGTTTCCCCAGAAGTTGCTTCCAGAAACTAACAAAGTCTGGTTTGATCTGTGCTGTCAAGGGCCTGGGTTCACTTAATGCATGGTTAAAAAAAGGCCTGTTTGCTCTCAGGCCTGCTCCTGCCAGTTTTTGGTGTAAAGAGGCTAGGAACCTTGCAGCAGACTGGAGCTGGACTCCATGCACAACATTTAATATGTACTTCCTTAAGAGTAAGAATCATAACCAAGACGTTTTATCCTAAAAGTTATCAAATTTATTTCCCTTTGGCCTAATATATGTTGTATTTTAAGACGTGTGTACTTTTGACTGTAAGCAGACTAACTTTAATATATGGTATGTTGCGTTTTATTATAATGGAAATCTGTTACTGTTATTATTAAAAGGAGGACTTTTAGGTGAATATTAGAATGAAAAGATTCAGCCCAGTCTCTGGATCACATTCTCTTTTACATTCTCCCACACACAAACCCTATAGCGGATGATGTCATTTTTGGGCACAGTTAAGCCTCATGTGGGAACTTTGCTATGTCTCCTAGTTTGCCTGTGCATGTGCAAGTGTGTGTGAGTGAACGAGCACAAGTCCTCCTTCCCTCCCCCAATTTTACCAAAGCCTTGCAAATTTTCTAACTCGAACCAGGGAATAATTACAAAAACAACAATAATTGTTAGCAAGATCAAACTTGGAGCCCATCAAAGGATTTGGGCTTTATGTACAGCTCAGGGCAGGAGGAGGGAAGGGAGGGGGGTAGCTTCAACAGATCTTATTGGGGCCTAATTTAAACGGGCCCCAGCATGTCTGCCTGCCTCCCTTTGTTTACATGGCTGAAATCTGAAACAAATGTGAACATGATACCGTCTGTCCCTTGCAAAGCTCCCTACAGTGCCTCCGTTTTAGTACTTTGGCAGTGTGTGATCACCTCCCCCTCAGTTCTATAGCACTGTGCTAATCAAAATCTACCGACTAACAAAATCAACTAAAGATTTCTATAACATGCTGTCGACCCAGTTACAGAGCAAGTGAACCCTTTCCGTTTGTCTTTTTATGGAATGTTTTTGTGAAAGCAACTAGCCATTTGAGCACAGCTCACCAAAGCACCATGAACATTTTGTTATGTAGATAATTGATATTTTAGCAGCTACTTGGAAAACTTCTACCGCTAAAATGTTCCTTTTTTTTTTATCATTTGATGATTGTTATATAAAATTACTTCACTTACCAAAAATGTTGTCTCAGCCTCAGACACTCCATCTCTGGGCCACAAAGAAGGTACAGTGCATCTTAAAAAGTTTGAATATCATACAAAAGTAAGTTTTCTTTTGTAATTTTGAGTCACAGAGTCATAGAATATTCTAGAAAAATCCGGTAACTCAAAATATTAAAATATTAAAATACTTTTTGATGAGTATGAGTAAATTCCTATCCATACAGTATAAATACTGTCTATCTCTCAATTTAGTTCAATACATGCATGGGGAAGAGTACTGATTCTGATGTCCAGAAGATACAGTATGTATCAACACCCGGCAGAAGGAGGATAAGCCACAGAAGGTGCTGTATTGAAGCATATTCATAGAGCGTTAACTGGAAGGGAAAAGTGTGGTAGGAAATGGTTTACAAGCAAGAAAGATGACCACAGGATTAAGAAGCAAAGCCAATTCAAGAGTTTGGGGGAGCTTCACAAGGAGTCAGTGCATCAAGATCTATCATGCACACACATCTTCAGGAAATAGCAGGACAACATCAGAGACAACATCAGAAACGTCTTACCTGGACTAAAGAGAGAAAGAACTGGACCGCTGCTCAGTGGTCCAAAATCCTCTTTTCAGATGAATATAAATTTAGCATTTTATTTGGAAATCAAAGTCTCAGAGCCTGGAGAAAGAGTGGAGAGACACGGAATCCAAGCTGCTTGAAGTCCAGTGCAAAGATTCCACAGTCTGTGATGATTTGGGCTGCCATGTCATCTGCTGCTGTTGGGCCACTGTGATTTATCATTTCAGGTGTCTACTAGATTTTAGAGCACTTTAAGCTTCTGTCTGCTATGGAGATTTATGGAGATGTCAATTTCCATTTCCAGCAGGGCTTAGCACCTGTCCATAGTACCAAAAACTACCACTAACTGGTTTGCTGACCATATTATTATTGGGCTTGACTGGCCAGCCAACTCACTTGATCTGAACCTCATAGAGAATCCATGGGCTATTGTCAAGAGGAAGATGAAAAAACGTCTAACCCAAGAATTGAGACTGGCTGAAGGCCGTTATCAAAACAACCAGGTTTTCGATAAAGCCTCAGCAGTGTCACAAGCTGATCACATTCCGTGTTAATGCAGTACTCTGTGATAAAGGAGCCTTGACCAAGAACTGAGTGCATAAATTACATAATAATATGCAATAAATTACATAAACACAATTTTCCTGAATTTCTTTATTGTAAATCTTTCTTATCCTTCTTAGGAAATATTCTAAGATTTTGAGATGCTAGATTCTTTTTTTCATGAGCTGTAAGCCATAATCACTGAAATTAAAACAACAAAAAGGAGTAAAATATTCAACTTTACATGAACCTAGAATATGTCAGTGTTGCTTTTTAAATTAATTAACAAAAGAAAGTACATTTTCAAGATATTTTAATTATTGAGATTAAATATTTTGTACAGTTAGCTTGTATCAAGGTTCAAGTTGCAATCATTATTTTTGCCATTTGTGTGCACCAGCTTCTGATGGAAAATATACTGCACAACAAAATGAGCTTTCCAGAGCAAGATATAGTCATTTCAGTGGATTGAAAAGCAAAAGTTTGTGTGTGTGTGTGTGTGTGTGTGAGAGAGAGTGAGTGAGTGAGTGAAGAAACTGTGAGTAAAGAAGATATTGTCACATTAGCTGTGTGGTTAGCAAAGTACTCTTTCTAGCTTAGCTTAGTGAACCTACAGGTACAGATTCACACACTAAAGACAATTTGAAAATGCCAGTCAGCCAAGACTACCTGTATTTTGATAGGAAAATTAAGCACCTGTAGGAAACCCAGCAAGCACGAGAAAAACATGCAAACTCTATGCAGAAGATTCAGGTGAGATCTGAACACCCTTGGAGGTGACAAGGCAACAGTGCTAACCACTAAGCTAATGTCCCACCACCAGATTGTGTAGTCATTGCACAATAACATTGTATGATTACAATCTTCACCAATTGTTTTGTATTTTATTTTCAGTGTTAAAAACAACAAACAAACATGTATAGAATAAGATAAATAGCTGTACAGAAATTTTCCTCAGAGAAACTAACCTAAAAATAATGACTAGAAAGAAGTTTCACTACAGAGTATATTTAATTTTTGGTCCTGAAATTGTGTAAATGAGACCTATGAGGAGTTGTTGCTGATCATGTGCTACAGGAAGTGTTTTGTGCTAAGTTGAGTTACTTCCCATCCTCCCCAGCCTTGGTATGGAGACAGTCATGGCCAAAGGCTAAGCGAGCATTGTGTGACAATGAGCTCTAACATTCCACCTTGTCCTCGCCTCTCTTCCTCTATTCCTGGATTGGAAACTGTGCCTCTTCCTCTAATGCTCCCATAATTCCATGGCACATTTACATTTCCTTATACTTTGTCTATCTGTCTTTGGTCTACTTCCCCCCTCCTAACCTCTCGATCTTTGTTTCTTTTTTCTTCTCTTTTTCTTCCTGAGGCTTTCTCTGTTTAGGCTCCAAAAATGACTTCCTTCCTTCCTTTACAAGCGCTTCCCTGGAGGCCTGGGGGTGGTGTGCTTTACAGTCTAGCATGTAATTACAGCCCTACCACCCCCCTTCTTAAACGTCATGCACATTCAGCACAGTTTGCAGGGTCTATTCTTTCTCTTGAACTCCCCGAATTTTGCTTTTTTTTTTTTTTACTGTAACTTAATGACTTTTCTAATGGATACCATTATTCATAGATGTGTGTTTGGGATAGCAAAAGCTTAGGAAGAATGTATAATACTATGGAGTCATGTCTGGCCTTTCTCAAGGGTTATTGGTATGTTTAACCATTTTAGCTTTCTAACTTTTCATCTTTCTTGCAAAGGAAAGCTTAATTTAACTATCTACAAGGCCTGGCTGGTCTGATCTTACATTTTTAGTATTCTTGTTTGACAGTTTTGGAAATAACAATAGCAAAATAATTCTAAGTTTACTGATTGGAAGGTCAGTGGTTCGAGCCCAAGCTCTTCCAGGTTGCCAGTGTTGGGTCCTTGAGCAAGGCCCTTACCCTATCTGCTCCAGGAGCGCTGCATCATGGCTGACCCTGTGCTCTGACCCCAGTTACGCTGGGATATGCGAAGGAAGAATTTCACTGTGCAGTAATGTATATGTGACAAATGAAGGCTTAATTTAAGCTACATGATATTGGCCTTTAAACTAGAAGCATGAACACATTCTTGCCTTCATGATCAACTGGATGTGTAATATCCATATAGTGAGAAATGTTAGCATTTTAACATAAATGCTTTTTTTATGTGAAACTATAATGTGTTAACATTATTATCACCACTATCATCAGTTCATACCAATGGTTGTCAAAGTGTGGTCCGTATCCAAGAGGTCAGTTGTTGTCAGTCTTTCGCTGCTCCCATTGCAGGGGGTTGCCACAGCGGATCATTAAATCCGCACACAACTTGCCCCAATATTTACATCGAATGCCCTTCCTGACGCAACCCTCCCATTTTATCCACGTTTGGGACCAGCACAGCATTCATTCTTACGCATGGCAAGTGAAAAACCTACAACTAAACCACCAATGCCTGTGGGCTTGTACTGTATATCCAAAAGGTCAGTGATTTTGTTATTAGACTGTTTGACTATTAACTTAAAAATAAACTACCAAACAATTAAGCCTATATAATGTCAAGTTTGACCCAATATACAAATTTTCATTAAATTAATTTGCGTTTAAAATGTGTGTATATACTGTATATACATAATGTATTTAAAAAAAAAAATGTATTCATAAGTATCCATTAATTATCTCTTATGTGAAATTCCCAACACATTCACAGGCAGGCAGAGAGCACAGTCCACATGTGTTTGTCTTTTCTGGCTGGTCCTGCCTGGCCTGTTGTAGAGATTACAGCATGATGTGTGACGAATTTCCACTGTGATTCCCCTTGAAAATCCTCGACCTATGTAGTGTCTTACCTCGAGCATACTGAATAACTTCCCTGATGCACAAGGAGCCTCATCCACCTCATCATGCAGCAGCCTCTCATTCACCGGCCTGATGCATTCGTGTCGCCTGAATACATTGCCTAATACTTTGCGCCATCTAGTGGTTCACTGCATGAATGACAACAAATGTTGCTCATAATATTTTTAAGAACTGTCTCAAAAATTAATGACTATAACTGAAGATCACTTAAACACTTGAAAAAAAATCTACAGTAGAAATCACAGCTATGCTTAATTAATTGTGACATCGAATGTGATTTCACGCAATGAGAATTCACTGGATTGGGACTAAACACCTGTGTGGCCAAAGTGAGAATAATAGAATTTTAATTTCTTTAATTTGCTATGGAGTTAATAGATTGGAATTTGGAGCAATGGAAATGGGTCATGTGGTCTGATGAAGCCTGGTTAACCCTACTCCAGAGCAATGGGAACAGCAGGATAAGAAGAGAAGCACGCGAAGTGATCGTGCATAGTGCTCACTATACAAGCCTGAATATACTGAATGACCAGGCCATGGGTTCAGTGGATTTTTACAGTACTTCGCTGATGGCGTGACCATATTCTAGCACTCACATAAGGAATCAATTTTAATGTGCTGTAATCCAAGCTAAAGGTGGCGAAACAGAATATCAGCATGTACATAGTATATTATAACATCAGAATGAAAACAATTTAAATAGTTTACATTTTAAATTAAAAAGTAATAGTAAAGGTGGCACGGTGGTGTAGTGGTTAGCACTGTCGCCTTGCACCTCCAGTGGTCCGGGTTCGATTCCCGTCCAGGCTCGATTCCTGTCTCTGTGTGCATGGAGTTTGCATGTTCTCCCCGTGCTTGGTGGGTTTCCTCCGGATACTCCGGTTT
>JAQQZT010000039.1:24581464-24631031 GCA_030068275.1 Clarias platycephalus
AGTGTGTGAGTGTGTGTACGTCTGTGTGCCCTGTGATGGATTGGCACCCTGTCCAGGGTGTACCCCGCCTTGTGCCCAAAGCTTCCTGGGATAGACTCCAGGCCCCCCGCGACCCTGAATGCAGGATTAAGCGGTATAGAAGAAGAAGAAGTAATATTAAATAAAAGTTTTAGACTTATTAATGTGGAGGACAGATAAAATTAATTGATGAGGGATGCTTATGTTCTTATACAGTCATCTCTGAATGTACTGGAATACCAAATCTATTGGCAAATACACTGAGTTTGAAATCAAATGATGAATAAGAGATAATAGATCAGCTTTCACCTTTAGCTTTTCACAATTTACAAGAAAATGTACATTCAGGTGTGTTAAACAATTTGCATGACATCTTTGCTTAAACACAAATATTTTGTAAGTCTGTGGCACGGTGGCTTAGTGGTTAGCAATGTCGCCTTGCACCTGCAGGGTCGAGGGTTCGATTCCAGCCTCATGTTTGTGTGCATGTTCTCATCATGCTTTGTGGGTTTGCTTTAGGTGCTCCAGTTTCCTTCCACAGTCCAAAGATGTGCAGAATGGGCTAAATGGCGTTCACAAATTGCCCATTGTGTGCATGCCCTGCGATGGATTGGCACCCCATCCAGAGTGGATGCCGCCTCCTGCCCTAAGGGATAAGCTCCAGGGATAGGCTGCCCTGGGATAGGCTCCCCACGACCTTGTATACAGGATAAAGCAGTATAGATGATAAATGAGTGAGTAAGTGATTTTTCATTTAATCAAGAAAAATGTAAAGACAAGACTCATGGTCTTCCTTTTTGCCCAGGTGTGCCCTGTTAAATAAACATTTAAAGAATGAATAGCTTTGATTGTCTACTCTTGGTTTGGGACCAAAGATCTGTCCAGTGGAGAAATTCAAGACCATTGTAAGCTGAGAAAAGAGGAAAAATCAGCCAGAACCATTGAAGTATTGGGCATAGCCAATGCAGCTTTGGAATATCAGTCAAAGAAAAGAAACTGTAGTTGTAAGACCTGTAAAGAAAAGCCCAAAAACAACAGTCAGTGACATTGACAACAGTCAGTGACAACAAACAACTTCTACAGGGCAGGGGTGAGGGTCTAACAATCCTCCATTTATCCCAGAAATACAGGAATTCTTTCTGCCATGGTGAAATCAAGATTAGCTTCTACCAAGCTGATGTACAAAGTGTGGAGAATGAAAGGATCTGCTCAAGATCCAAACCATATGATCTCATCAGTCAAGCAGGGTGGTGGTAGTGTCATAGTTTGGGCTTGCATGGCTGCTTCTGGATCAGGCTCACTAATCTTTATTGATGGTGAAACTCATGATGGAGGCAAGAGAATGAAAAAGAATACAGAATCACCATGTCTGCAAATTTACAGAGAATTTCATCCAATCTAATTAATAGGAACGTCATCATGCTGCAAGGCAATGACCCATACACACTGTCAGCACAACAAAGGACTTCATCAAGGGAAAAAAAAGGATTTAACAGGCATTTATGAGACTGAAAGGAAAACCCCCCAAGACAAACAACTGAAAGAAGCTGCAGTGCAGCACAGGAATGCATCAGTTTGATGATGTCAATGGGTTGCTGACTTCATATAGTTATTGCATGCCAAGGATACTGAGCCAAATAATAAGTGCTATTAATTTCAAGACTCTCTGTACCATGTTATATGTTATTTAGCACAGTTAGAGGTAAATATCAGGAAATGAATGGTGAAATTCTGATCTGTTGTCTCAATAGAATTGGCTTTACTGTTTCCGAGGTGACCGTATATAGTACGAACCTCCCCTTTGTTCATTATGTTTAATGTGTAGAAATGTCATGGTTCATGTTTTTTATTAGCCTCCCTGCTGAAAAGTCCAGATTGATCTGACTTTTGCTGTAGCTGGAGCTAGTCAGAATGGTACAGCATGGAAAGGAGACAATTTCTGAAGACCTATACTGATGCTACATTATTGGGAAAAACTATTTTAGGGGAGAACATAAAACAGTAAGGAAATGAGAAAATCTCAAACATTTATTAATTAGTTTAGTCAAATGATTACTAATAACCAGCTCGACTTGTGTTTTGGGAGCTATACTCACTTGTAAAGATAACTCTAATAGTTCAGTACTGAAATTCCCACAACCAGTTTTGTACCTGAGCCTCCAGTAATGAAAACTGGACTCCATATGAAATTATACACCTTTCCTGTTATACTGAACTTCCACCCTCCTTAAACACCGTATGACCCCCAAATCAATCCCTGCTATCTGATATCACACAAATGATCAGGGCAGTGCTCATTAGGGCAGTGGTGGCTCATATGGTCAAGGCTGTGGGTTATTGGGTTACTGATGGGAAGGTTGGGGGTTTGAGCCCCAGCACTGTCAAGTTGCCACTGTTGAGCCCTTAAGCAAGGCCCTTAACCCTATCTGCTCCCGAAGCGCTGTATGCTGGCTGACCCTGCGCTCTGACCCCCAGCTTCCTAACTGGGATATGCAAAAGAAATCATTTCACTGTGCCTAAGGCCTACATGTGACAAATAATAAAATGATTATTATTTATAAGGATGGGTTCCCTACTGAGTCTGGTTTCTTCCAAGATTTCTTCCTAGTGCCATGTCAGGAAAGTTTTGCCATGTCACCCTCAGCTTGCTCATCAGGGACAATCTGATAATTTCTCATACTTTTTAAACTCATTTCCTTCATTTTTTATTCTGTAAATCTGCATCGCGACAATAACGATTGTTGGCACTATATAAATAAAATAGATTTAAACTGAATATTGACTCAATGTTTTGGGGGGTTTGGGGTTTGGGGTTGGGGTTTGGGGTGGCTCAGCAAAAGGCTAAAGAAAATGAGTGTGTAGAGAATGTGCTTGGAGTAGCTGTGAGGCCTCTGTTTATAAAGAGCCAGGCCAGACTGTGTGTCTGATGTAGAATCACAATCAGCATTGCCCTCAAGTTATAGAGCATGGGTAGAAATATGTCTGTTTGACTTGTCCCATGGTAACAGGCAGGACAGAGAGGACAAATTTTGTGTTTAGGTCTTTTGATAACATGAAAGAAAGCTGCTTTGAGTGTGGGCCAGTCAGAAATGCCAGGGTGGTGTCACATGGAGCAGGAGCCCTTCATTACCCAAGAGTAATGGGTTGAACAGTAACCTTCAAAACTAGCTATGACCTTTTGACTTCCCGGCTTCTCTTACACACGCTGCATTTTTTTTCTTTCTTTCTGCAATACAGAGATTCTGGTGCCCTTGTGTAAGTGTGTTTCCTTTGATTTTTGCAATTGCTTTGTTGCTAAGTCACAAGATGAACATGCTCACTGCTTGTGTAATGGTTCTGTGTCTCAGTGAACATCCAGACGCTATCCATTGCAATCAGGGGCCTGAAATGGAAACTGCCTACACTAAGTTCAAAGGTTGCTTAAATAAACAAGTGATTAAAGGAGCACTGAGGTGAACAAGATGATTTTGAGGCTTATCTTTATTTACTGTGACTGTATTTAATGATAACACAAATACAAAAGAAGCATGCTTTAAAGTAAATATTTATCAGGAATAGACCAGTATATCATCTTACTATGACAAATCAACATCTCCTAATCAATATATTGGATGCAATTAATTCTCAACAATACAGCATAATATTATGTGATGATTTAAAAAGCTTCGCTGATCCTAATAGAAAACATTTTTTTTTACATATATTTATCAGATTTGCCAATGTATTTAGTCAAATAAAAGACATAAAACACTAAAAACATAAAAACTGAAACATCTTATGGTCTCCCAGCCTGTCCGGCTCTACCAGTGTTTTGAAAACTGATATCTGGTCAGACCAAACTGGGATAATGAGAGTAGATTAAATGACAGAGATGTTGCCTTGACCGTGTTCAACTGATTGTGACAACTACAAATGCCATTTCCGGACATGGGAGGTTCAATTTAAATGCGCATAAATTGCCTCAGATGCTCTTCGGTGTTGTTTATGGACTCAGCAGGGGCAGCATGGAAATTGAATTTGGTCCTCAGCACATGGGATTTGTGTACTGAAAAAAAAAAAAAAAGACTGGAGGATCAACCCAAGTGAGGCCTTGACCTTGTTTACAGACGACTTGTAATGAAATAAATGATGATTCAGATTGCTGATGGGGCACGATACAATGAAACGGGTTTATGGATTTATTGTTATTTTTTTATTATCACAGTCCCGGTAGAGTTCTTTTTGTTTTTTCTTGTCACTTTTCAGAGCTAATAAACAGGACAGTCTAAGCCACCATATGGTTCATTCTGTTATATGTAAATCATTTCCATATGATTGAAACATGCATAACAATGGATCATACCAGTTCTCAATAGACTAGACTAGTCTAACAGAAAATTAGTAGTTCTCATGTGGATGTTAATTTTGATTTGTAAAGTGGTAAGTGGGTGTATAGAGGAACACTTTGTAATTTAGATAGAAAGTCTTGTAATTGTAATATTACTGTGTAATAATAGCACTTTGCATTGATTTAACACAATTGTTAACATTGTCATTTATGGTAACTTATGGTTGCATATCGTTCATTCATTTGTAGTTAGCCTCTTCTGTGGACATCACCTCCCCCTTCTCCATATGGTCTTCCCACTATAATAAACATGCTGATTCTTTCATATTCACTAAGTATGTTCTTGTATATTAAAGTGTTTGTGTAGCTACAGGAATACAGGACAATTTTTGTTGCTTTTTCCAAGGTTCTTCCTGCTGAGCTCAGCATAAACAACCCCATTAAGTGGCCCAATAACGCATTCACACACTGGTTTTCTGTGGCTTCCTGTGGCTCTCAAAACTGATGTGGAGAAACATTGTGGGGTGATGGGGACATAATCAGCACAGCCCACGCTCCCATGCACACGTACACAGACTCAAACTAGGCCTCAATCAGGACGTAATCAGAGCCCCCTGCCTCCATCACACCGCCACTCAGCCCGGTGATTAATGACTCCAGGCCTGTCAGAACAGTGGACACGTTAAACCTGACCAGCACTCAAGATTGGAACTTTCAGTTTTTTAGAAGCTGCAATTTGACAGAAGCAGCTTGGTTTATTCTCATCCCACTAACTCATAGATTCTGTTCTTAGAATGATGATCATCTTGTATACTGGTGGAATTCAGTGAATCCAACAGAGGGAGACAAAGACTAATGCAAAATCCACGAAACATGATATTTTACAACTTGTTGAATTCCAAGGTCTGATTGGTCAGAAGGTGTTGATTATTTATTTATTTATTTTAAATACCAGCAGCTCAAATCAAAGTTCAAATCATATAATTATAATTATGTGCTTGTTCTAATGTAATATCATTTCTATAGTAACAAGTCATTCATAGGGACTTGTACAGTGGAAGCACCACATAATCTGTAAAAAAATGGAATAAAAAATGTTTTTAAAAAAAATAGCTATTTTTCTTTAAATGATAAAGCTTTCTGTAAGAAGACATGAATTTTTAATTTATGGAAGAAGTCAGTGTAAAATATAATGGTCACTCAATTTTCCTCCACAGCGAAGTGTTCAGGACAAAGGGCTTTATGGTTTTTCGAAGGATAATATATACGAACATTAAGCATCAAACTAGGTCTATTTGAGCACTCTTTATTTAGGTATGCTATGACGTATTAAAGCACCCAGATAATTCACTTGCATAATTTTTCTTGAGAAGTACTGACCTTTTATTCCTTCTTACATTACAGTAGTAAGAGACGGAAGAGCTCGAAGCCAGTCTAGTCATTAAGCTTTTTATAATGAGACTGTAGAAACTTTTTCCTGGGCGTCATGGAGTGTCCATGCCTTCCCTTACTGTTTTGGCTGTGAAGAATAATGTTAGGGTATATTTATAAAATTATCTCCCCAAAATAATTAGATATCAATGTATTATGTTAATATATACGGGTGTCATGCTTCTTTGTTGCTATTAGTTGACAGGGCTTGGGCACAAGCAGTGCAAATCCTTTAAAGGCCCCATATTTTGGTATTTCTTAACAAGTTAACAAACACAGGCCTCATAGCTCCCTCAAAGTATGTCTGTTAATGATTTAGATGAAATACCCCTTAGACAGTGCTTTTTATAAAACAGCTCACTATGTCTCAATAAAACTATGCCGATCTATGCCGAGCCACACCCTCCAGAGAAAAGCAGAGCCGAGCAACAAGCTGGTTTTCCTCATATGAAGTCTCATTATAGGGAAACTCTAACTGGCTTGTTTGCATCCTGGCCAATAGTAACATAGATAAAGGACACACACACGCATGCACGCATGCTCGCACGCTCACACACATGCGCACACATACAGGAGTGTCTAAAAAATAAAGTAAAATAATAAAATGTGCATAGTAGTCCCCTTTAAAATAAAATGAATAACAGTTAAAAAAAACAACAACTGTACTACACACATCTGTAGACATGTGCAATATAGCACTAATTGGAGTGTATGTGTCATATTTATTTCCATGTGTCTGAAAGGTCAGTAGAGGTTTGAAAAAAATCTCAAACACTGCCAGCTGATCAGCACATCAGAATAATTGCTCATGTAAGTCCAACCTCTGTACACACATTGTCCAAAAATTGAACAAATCCATGTCTGAAATGCTATCTGAATTAATCCCAAACATTGGGCCATTGTAGAAAGAAGTCACTTGAGACGATATGCCATAAAATCCTATTTAAAGGGGAGTTTGGGAGGATTAAAGGGTGTTTCTCTCATTTTTATCTAGTGTTTGAGCACTTGATCACAGAGGCGTGCCCTAATCCGAGCATCAATGCAGCCCCATCAGCGCGGTGACTTGAAGCCGCCGGGTGTCAACGGGCCCCCAGCTTGTTTAGGGCTGCTTGTGCTGCAGCTATTAAACCTGCAGGGCTGCTCGCTTTGATAGTTCATTTCCAAATGTCTAATCTGATTCACCCTGCCCTGTGCTCTGAAGGGCTTTTCAACAGAGCATCAATGAAAGCATCCTTAAAGAGTCTTTTCTTTTTTGGTTTTGTAAAGATTAGGTCAGGTTGGTAGAACATGACTTAGATTTTGAATTCATCAGAGATGCTTTGTCGTGCGAGTCAGATATGTCATGGAGGATTAGAAATTTTGATTCTCCAACTAATGATGTGCCTTCAGGCAAGGATTCAGATGTGATCCAGCATTGAGAAGGCTGCTTTGAAAAGCCTGTTTAATTTAATGTTTTTTTTAATAGGTTGTATAAGGGTTCAGCAGTAAAACCTCAACTGACTGTGGAGTTTAAACCCTGAGCAGTACAGCATGTATAGACTTGAGTCTTGAATAGGATAGCCAGATTCACAAGTTTAACAAATTCCAGGAGTAAAGCGAAAAGAATGAGCCCGCAACACAGGGTTTGTTTTTCTAACAGCTTACGCTCATGGCAAGCGTGAGAATCTGCGTGTGACAAAGACCAGGCACTGGTAATCTCTCCCTGTGGGGGTGAAATAGGTGTTTCTAGGTAGTTCTCGGCCTTCTGTGGTTTGACCTTTGGGGATCAGATCAGGCTTGGGGGTAATTTAGGGGGAAAAAATTTAAGCCAGGCTGAGTGATCTTGGCATTATAATTTATTTTTATTAGTAGTATATGTGTCTGTGTATCCATATGTGCATTTGTTAGATAATGTGCAATGGTTGAATAATATTTACAATAATTAAGTGATGTCTCCTGAAGTATGTAGTTGTAGTCTCCTTCTGTCAGTTTATAATTAATTATTGCAGCCTATGTGTGAATAAACACAATCTGTATTCACAAGTACTGTGGACAAAGAAAAACACTCAGCAGTATGTTGCCCATTTTTGGTTCTGCATAAAAGGACGTCTGAATTTTCGAGGAAATTACACTCATATAGGTTACGCACAGTTTGTATAAGGCCCCACTATGGAGTCAGAGCCTGTCTCTAGAGTTCATTACCAGGCTGGGGTTGACTGCTAGGGCCATAGGGACAAAAGCGCCATGGTGACTGGCTAGGTCAGGATTAGGGTCAGCGTTGTTTAGTCTGTGCACTTCAACTTTCCGCTTGAAAATGGTCTGCTTTTATGTACAGCATCATTCGTCTGTGGAGGCCTGGGAAAGCTGTGACTCTGGCGCTTTCATATAAACTGTCCATTTTCAACAAGGTATAGAGAGAAAAACACTCATACATTTAAATATATACAGTGGGATCCTATAGTTTTAAAGCTGTTTCTGTTGATCACTTTGAGTCATACCTAGTAATCAAAACCTCCATTATATTATCACGACTTTTTTTTGCTCAGACATGAAGAGACAGAGTGAAAAGGTAAGAAGTCCATTTGCTGGTATAAGCAAGTGGTAAATTTTCACTGGTATTTTCACAGATCTGATAACAACTGCTAACAAACACAGTTCCTCGTTACTCATATCAGTCGGAATAAGAAATCAGACCAAAAAAATGTTAACCAAAGAAAAAACATTCTTGCTTCTTTTACAATCAATGCTAAATTTAGCATACTGTAGAAGATATAGATAAGAAGTAAGAAGCTAGTTATGAAAAGGAGTTGACGGGGGCTTGACATTCCTAGTGAAACATGAATAAGTGCTGTTGTTAAAAAAGTATAAATGACTGAATCAAATAAAATGCTAAGCAGAATCAATTAATTCACATTGGAACTACTTCCATGAACGTAACAATTTCTCCTCATAAACTCACTATATGAATGATTTTATGTCCTTCTTTGTCAAATAACCAAACATTCTTCGATTTATTTATTGTTAGGCTTAGATTCCGTGCTTTCTTTACTACACGATGAGTTCTTTGTATAGAAATATTCATGTATTAAAACAAGCACATTATATAAACCCCTAGACTTGCTAGCAATACTATTAGAGCTGTTATTTTATTAGAGAAAATTAGTCAACACGATATCTCAAAATTAATTCAAGAATGATGTGTTATTAAATAAAAAAAAAAAAGAAAAAAGACCTTTACAAAAACCCTGTCACTGATGTAATTTTGGACAAGAACATTTAAGAGAGATAATTTTTTTTGGATTTGTTGTCTAATTCACACTGCTTGGGAGGAGGTGTGCGTTTGACTCCCTGTCCATTTCTTTTGAAATTGAACTTTAATAGGTAGCAAGGCCCATGTGCTTTGTTGTGTTTCTCGGCTGAAATGAAACTCTCTCAGTCCACTGAGCAAACAGCTCTCAGAGACAAATAACCATCCTTCAGCGGAGGTGATATATACGACCAGGAGTGTGTTGAACCCGATAAGAGCAAATTCTTGGTCAACTCCTTTTATGTGAGATTTAGCTTTAATGGAAAGACCATACTTCCCTGTTGTCCTTGCTCATTTCTCACATTTTGTCTACAAAGCTATTAAAATCAGATGATAAAATATGTGTGTATTAATAATGGCTGGCTGTAAAAAAGTAAGGTAGAAAAGACATATTGAGCAGACATTCTGAAATGTCGCTGTTTTCTCCAGAACTACAATGGAGACAATGGAGAACAAAAAAAAAAAATAAAAATCAGTCTGCATAACGGGGAGTTAATACGATAGTTTAAACACACAAAACAACTAGTGTCTTCATGAAAATTTTCCTCTTTTTTTTTTTTTTTTTTTTTAATACAAACTGAATATTCTTTAAATATAAGCTGCCAGGGGCCAGATTTCTTCTATAAAACTCAAAAAGTGACTCAAATTGAGCAATTCTGTCTTCCTCCTGGGACATCCGAGCTCAGATCTGTGACCAAAAGTAAAATGTAATTGTAATGGTGGTTAAAGCAAAATCTCACAAGGTCATTAGAATAACAGAGACTTCAAAATACATTACCCAAAGTGTCAGCAAGATGTTCCGCTATCACTGACAGAGCTCTCTATCCAATTTTCCTCTGCTCTGCTTGGCAGATCCCCAGCAGCGACGGGCTCATGGAGAAAAGCTCGGCCTCGGGATAAGTGGTTATGATTTCAAGCAGTGCGACCCAGATTGCGTTGCAGTCCTAATGTGTAAGTACTCCTCAACCTTTTCACAATAAACACAGGCAAAGGAGATTCCTTTTTCACACAAGATAAATTTACTTCTATCACCAGCTCCACTGGTAATAGTCATAAAATGAAATCTGGCCTCTGCTTAGGGTTTTTTTTTATTTTTTATTTGGGTTCAAATGGCTCCCTTGGCTATAAAGGATAGTGAAAGTTAAGATCCTACTTTTCAAGCCAGCTGGATTATTTGATATGAATTCTGACAATCTTAATATATGTCATTTGTAGACTTGGATTCTGTGCTTTTCCCCTCTAATACATAAAGATCATTTTGTATGGATAATAATTGAGTTTATATTTGGCTACTGGCTATATGTTTTTATGACATCAACAGGGCAGTAAATGGTTTGAAAGATCACAATATACTTTATATTATCTCTCAGATCTTGCATGTATTCACGTGACAGTGTTATCCTCAGCACACGTGATGTAATCTAACCTATGGCAGTTAATTGTTCTATGAAAACAATAGAGTGCTTGACAGGGTGTAGCTAAGCGTAAATTACTTAATTGATTTATTCATATTAAAAACACTTGTTGGTAAACAAGCGCTTCATTATGTCTGATGGAATGGGGAATCCATTGTGTAATTATACATTCATCTGTGATGTTAAAAGGTAATGTGATATTCCCCCCCAGCGCTCTGATTAACTCTGGCCTGTTTAAAATTCAGACTACAAATTAAAGATGAGCAGAGATCCTGTATTTTTTCCACCCCATTCTGCTAGAAAGTGAATACATAAAACACCCTCTTCCCCTGTGTCAGCACAATTAGTTGCTAAATAAAATGCCACTCTGGTGTGTGTATTGTTTTAATTACACAAACTGAGTGAATTAGTGCCTCATTTAAGTAAAATAAATAGCCATGTTTGCTGATAGGAAATTTCCCCTGAGAAGTATACAAAGAGGGCAGATTAGCAAAGAAAATGTAAAATATCAGCACAGCATCATGGGAGAAGGAGCAAGATAATGTAAGGATTTTCTGAAACACATAAATAAGAATGCAGTCCAAAAGACTTTTGGGAAAAACCACCCCATAATTACTAGTGGACGGAAGTAACAAGAATTTCACTTGAAACTATTTCGATGTGTTCATATAGACTGTATATAGACTTTGTAGAGACAGCATAGTGAACCAGGGTGCACAGATACTTCCGTTCAATTTTCAGACTTCAGAGGCAAAGCTAAATCAGCTTTACACTCAAAGTTATTATTTTTTCTTCCTATCAATCTGTAATGAATATTTAATGAAATCCTTCTTGTCACCTAGCTAACAGATGTGATGCAGTACATGTGGTGATATTCTTAGATCCTAAATTGGCTTGCAATTTCTTACAGCCTTTTCCATAATTATGTATAATTGTTTATAATCACTAAACTGTGCTTTTATGTAGATTTGGACGTTCTCATGACAGTGACACTTCATTTAGGGTGGCTTGAAGATATATTCTGACTTCTTTCTTACTGTAATGCCATAATTGTCTAGCTTTTTTAACCATGACCATTGTGAAAGCTGATTTTTTTTTAGATTTATTGATTTGCACTTTATTCTATTCATGCAGTTTTCAAAGCGTTCTTCCGCTTAATTTTGATAGTATTTCATCATAAGGGGGTGAGTTTGTGGGTTAAGGTTATATTTTCCATCTGCTGTTTGACTCTTGGCTGACAGTTCTGCATTTTATGTTCTGTGCCTGCCTTCAGAACTCTATCGTTAAGATTTTCTTCTCGTGTAGATTTTCTTTTGGCAGTCCAGACCCTTTCAAAAACCTTTATTCAGTGTCTAGTGTGCAGTATCAGTGTTGTTTCCTACCCATGTCCCATTGCTGGGAAGCTCCTTGGCAGACATGTCAAAACATATCTGTCTTCCTGTGGTGCGATTATGATGACATGGTTGTTTGCTGGAGGAGACAAGAAGCTTAAATAGCCACTTGCCTCAGTGACAAACCAGTCACCCTGCCATCCTGTGACCCAGGGTCATAGCGAAGCTTCTTTGGCTGAATGGAGGGCAAGGGCTGTAATGGCACAAGTGCAGGTTCTGTAGTCATTATTTTGGGGATATGTAAGTTTTTGATGACTGTTTGTCCCTCCATGGTACATAGTGAGACTGAGAGCGGTTGAAAAGGCACATTTAATATGTTTGTACTTGTTTTTGTCTTACAGACTTCGAGGGAAACGTTGAGGGAAGTTTTCGGCCATGATACTGAGAAAAAGTCATTTTTAGCTATTACTTATGTCTCTTTTAAGTCTCTTTTCTTGTTTTACTTGAAATATCGTCAGCAGCTTAAAAAACACACACAGACAACCACAACCCTTTTTATCATAAGCAGTTGCCAAATGAACCCCTTAATAACTCAATTATTATTTAAAAAAAAATTATTCTGTTATCAAACTTAGAATGGCTTATATACATTGCCGATAGAAAGTATATGAACCCTTTACAATGTTCTGTATAAACAGACAAACAACCAATCAATCAACCAACCAAACAAACAAACTTAAAAGTATCTGATATCCATGTAATCTGAAGCTTAATTGAAACCATAAGTGGGCCATGGAGCAAGACAATGAACCTAAGCACACAAGTATGTCTACGAAGAAATGGTTAAAGCGTGGCCAGATTTTAATCCCATAAAACTGTCACTAAAGGACCTAAAAACTAAATCTTATGCAAGAAAGTCTATTGAGTTGCAGCATCTTTTCAATCTCGAGTTACAGGAAATGCTATGTTAAAACTGATCAAGGGGTGGGATGGCAAGGAAAATGGTACCTTTTTAGATTGTGTAGTTGTATTAAGTATTAAATATCTGAATATTTAAATATCTTTTGCCAGCTGGCTGTAGTGACTTTTTACTTCGCAGTTATTGATGTAACTTGCTTTCATCTTCAGCTTATACATCATCTTCTTTATTTACTGAATGTGCCTGAACATATTTAAACAATGATGATTTGCGCATTTGTCAATATAACTAATAATACAGTTCATATCACATGGCAGCAGAGCAATTAATTCTCTATTGTGTTACTTAAATTGCTTCAGTGACCACTGGAGGGCAGTGTTGAGCTTAGGGTAAGAGGGAAGCCAGTAGCTCTCAGAGTGCAGAAATAAAAGCATGTTTTACTTTTGCATTGTGTTTCGGCCAGGCTGAGACCAGCATTACAGATTGCTGTAAGTGTAAGAGCTGGCTCAGTCAGAGAGCATTTGGCCAAAAGAGCTGCCATTCGTATGCCAGTGTGAAGAATGCGTCCAGTTTTCAAAGCAGGCGTGATTCTCAAATCTGTGTTGATCCAACATGGTTTTGGACTGGCCAGTAATGCTTGTCTATCGAGGCTAAATAGTCGACACATCTGCTTAATCTGTAATTATCATCTTCAGTCGCGATGACAAAGAAGTGTGTTGTTTGTTTGCTCCCCACTAAAGACCTATCATGTTGAGCTATGAATACTTAACCCTTTCGAAAGCAATATTTTCTGCAGTAAAATCAATCCAGCGCTATGCATTTTGTACGAGATATTGATTTGTCTTTATTGGACCTTGATTTATGTATAGTGTAAATTTAATGTACATTTCAGCCCCTATACAGTCTTTGGTGTATAGACTGGAAACTCATGAGAGAAGCGTGTGAGAAATGAAGAGATCTAAGGAGAGCCGGGAATCACAGAAGTGTTTGATTCCAATTCAGACCTAACAATGTAATAAAAAGCTGCATGGTTAAGCCTGATGAATTAATAAAGGGGAAGCAGATGGGTCCCTGGAGCTGTGTGCGTGAGTGCGTGTGTGTGTGTGTGTGTCTGCACATGCCTGGCTATGTGTTTGTGTGTGTGTGTGTGTGTATGTTGTGTTTGGGTGCAAACCTCACCAAGGCCACAAAGCAATGCCACAGTTGCTGAGATGAGACAATGCTAAGGTGTGTAATGAGGAGGCAATACTGCATGAATAAAATATGAAAGGAGTTATTATCATGCTTCAAGCTAGAATATTTGTCACGCTGATCTCTCTCAATCTGAATATTCTGATAAATAGCACCATATGTTGATTCTAGGAGAATTCATATATACCTCTGTAAATAAATACGTCTTTAGCTGCGTCACACTAGTCAAGGTGTGAAGCAGTGTGTACTGTTTGGAGATTAACCTGTGTGATGCTTACAAATCCTGTTAGGTTGTGACCAGTTATTCTAAAGGTTTGAGTTGTTGTGATCATCCTTCATTCAGTACTTAGGCTTCTTATATCTACTTTAATATGCTGTGGCCCATGCTGTGTGTATGGCATGTCAGCAGTGTGGCACTGGTGGCACCCAGCTGCTGATTTACAAGCCGCGACGATGTCAAGGTTAGAATATAATCTCCATCCTGATGCTGAGAAATAAGCTGGTAGGAGTGCCTGAGAGCGACAGCTGCCATGAGAACCAATTTCCATGGCTGCGTCCTCCACAATTTCTGCTCTCATTGTCCCTCATTTTTCTGCAGGTTAAATTAAATTATTGTTTCTTTCTAATACGCTACAAGGCTCTGTAATGACAAACAAAGGCTACTTACTAACGTCCTCTCTGACAGAGACATGGAGGAGGGAAGGGCACATCAGTGCTGTTTGTTTTACAAATGTGCACACAGTGACTGGACTCACAAGTTTTTCCCAGCCTGCCAACAACATGGGAACGGGCAGCATATTGGAAGGAAATGTTTATTTATTCATTTGCCTCTGGCTTTTTAGTTTCAAGAGACTTAGGAAAACTTGGCCAGGCCTGTCTCCCCTTACCCAGTCTCTCCATGCTCACAGGGACCTTGCCAAGGCACATCACACCTACTCTGCCCCACACACACACACACACACACACACACACACACACACACACACATATATACAAAGGGCGTCCTCGGATTAACAACACAACACTTATTTCAGAGTTTAATTAATCAGAGCTTAGCCTGCGCCTACATGCTTTATTTGTTATTCCCCATGATTTTTATTTACATAGTAGCATCTTTATAGCTTTTTTCTGATTTTGATCTTGTGATAGACTTATGGATAAGTGATGAATAATGAATCAAGAATGAATCGATACCTTATTTTTGCATTTAAATTTACATCTAGTAATTTAGCATGTACTTTTATCAAGAGAGTATGCTGAAATAGTTGAAGCTGAAAAGCTTCAAAGCAGGTTCTGAGTCTGTAAGCTTTCTTAACTCGCAAGACGAGAGTCAAAGTGCAATGGTGCTGGATGGGGGGTAGGTGGTAACAAAAAGACAATTAAAAATATAATTATACAAACACTGCATAATACAGGGAGCCTGAAAAGTCAGGGTGTAATGACACTAAAGCTACATATACTTAATTTTGTATGTTATTACTTTGTAGTACTTCGTTTTCTTACATTTGTTCTACATGCTCACCCTTATGCATTTTTTTTTTCCAGCCATGGCCTCATGTTTTTGGAGACATATTCCTGTTGGTGCCTGACATTTTAGATCCTTCATATAATCAGCCATGGAAAGGGCAAACCTAAGAACATTAATAATAATAATAATAATAATAATAATAATAATAATAATAATAATAATGCTGTATTTACAACAGCAAACAAATGCAATGTAAGCACTGAAAAAAGAATTAAATTAGATACCGTCAGAAGATTTCCTTAAATGCCTAACATGCCAAGAGTTCTGTTCAGATCTATCTGATCTTTGCTGCAACTAGAATCCAGTGGAATGACCTCAGACCTCCCTAACTTTGGGAGGTTATGAATCAGATGCATATCAGTATTTTGTTTGATCTGTATAGCTGTAGCTGCATGTGAACAGAGAGAAGCAAGACAGTGATGATAAGTTAATCCCATTATCTAACTTTTTAGCCATGTGTTCTGGTTTAAACTGTTAATAGAAAAAAAGAAAGAAAGCACAAATTAAAGTGCAAAATAGAAAGCAAATTAAATAGAATAAACTACATGACTGAAGGAAAAAGCTGTGTAATATTTGTACTTTAGTAGGAACATTTGCATAGTCACCTAATCAACAAATTAGCAAAAGGGCACGGCAGCAAAAGGACATGGAGACACGGTACAAGAGCTTCAGGTAATGTTCACATCAGAATGAAGAAAGAATGTGACTTCTGTGAATTTGATCATGGCATGGATGTTGGTGCCAGAAAGACTAGTTTGAGTATTGATAATCTTCTGAGAATTTTGTACACAACAGTCTCTAGGGTTTACCCAGAATGGTGTGGGAACAAAAAAACATTGAGAGAGCGACAGTTCTGAAAGAAACTGTTTAGTTCTAGATTCGTTTGTAAGGGTTAAGAAGGGTATAGTAACTCATACAATCAAAGTAACTCTTTACAACTGTGGTGATCAGAAAAGCATCTCAGCATGTACAAAATATCACACTTGGGGTTGGATGGAATGCAACAGCAGAGGACCACTCCACTCCTGTAGCCAAGGACAGGAATCTGAGACTATCATGGGCATGAATTCATCCAAACTGTGCAGTAGAGTTTGCCATAGACACCTTGCAAGACTGGTATAACCATTTCCCCCTGTCTTTTCAACAAGTTGTTTTAGCTTGCTGATCCTCCAAACATAGTGTTTTACCACACCATTCTGTGTAAATGTTGAAAACTGTTGTTTGTGAAAATTGTAGATCTCCGATACTCAAAAAGGCGCTGGTGGCTCATTGGTAGGCTTCCTTGGCTGCCATGCAGAATGCATAGTGCACCACACCCAGCTAGTGGGGTTGAAGGCACCCTTAGTGCTGGTCCCGAGCCCAGAAAAAAATGGAAGGGTTGTGTCAGGAAAGGCATCCAGCATAAAACCTGTGCCAAAATTACAATGTGTGGATCAGATGATTTGCCATGGCGACCCCTAACGGAAGCAGCTGATAGAACAGAATCTGGCATCAACAACAATGCCATGGTAAAGGTCACAGAGATCATTTTTTTTTATTATGATGTTTGATGTAAAAATCTACAGAAACTCATGACCTAATCATTTTCAGTGCTGCTGCCACAGGATTGGGTGATTAGATAAATGCATGCATAAGCTGGTGTACAGATGTTCCTAATAAAGCGCATGGTGAGTGTGTATGCAATGTTACAAACTGCAACAGTAGACATATAAATATTAGGCAACAAAGATGAATTCAATCACATCACAAATGTGACAATGGCAAGAACTGAATTCAGATTGTCAGCCATATGTATTGATTAAAATACTTACAGTACTTATCAACATGGCACCTCTCAGTGCGTTACACAATATGTGATGTGCTAGCTTTCCTCCTCCCTGGTTGCTAGCTGTTGTATGAACTCGCTAGTGGGGAATTGGCAAATTACCAAATTAGGAAGGAAGATATTATTAATTCGAGCTTAGGAGACCAAAACAATGAGGGCGGTTGTTTAGGAGTAAAGTTTCAGTAAGCATATAGTATCTCTTTAATTTAAATATTTGGTGGTCTACAGGGAAACCACTTGTGGGTCCCTTCAAATTATTTATTCACACTTTGATTGAAGTTTTTTAAGTTTGTATTTTTTAATTAATGTCAAACATCAAGCATACTTGTCATGTTTTTTCAGACCACACAATAACAAAAGCAGTTAGTTAAGCTTTTGGTTATTAAATACGCAGTGGTAACTCAGTGGTTAAGATGTTGTACTGGTGATTGGAAGGTTATGGGTTTAAGCCCAAGCCGCACCATGCTGCTATTGTTGGGTCCTTAAACATCAGCTGAATTACTGTTAGAATGTGTAAACGAGAGAAATTAATGCTCTGGTTTCTGTCTAATGCCAATCATTTAAATAGCTAACTTGCAAACTGCTTAAAAAATCATGCTAGCTGTTAGACTTAAATTTTATTTTAGTCAAGTGAAATTCAATATTTTTTTATTTAAATATATTTATAAATGCCCACATTGTTTTGGCTAGCAAGACATACAGTGATAACTAGCATCTTACAGAAGGCTGAATCCTACATCACCCTTTAACCCCTGAACAAGAGATTCAAAACCCTAAATAGTGCACTACCTTCCCATATTAAACTAGTTGGGATTCACCGCAGAACAGTTAATCAGCTATTAATTAGAAAGCTTGAAATGGCAATATTAGTTAACATTACCTGCATGTCATTTTATGAAGCGTAAAGCACATCATATTCCATAGCATAGACTTGTTTGCAACAGAAGCACTGAATGAGCTAATGCTATTCCTAGCAAACCCGCGAAATTCAGAAGTAATTCTGACGGAATTAAATCAAATCAAACTTTTGCAAATTAATATCCTTATTACCTTCTTCATCATTTTCACATGCTTGTTTATCTTTTGAATAAGTTACAAAGTCCACTTCAATACACTGCATATCAGAATAATCAGCAGAACAAAAGCTTTCAATTTAACTCTTTTATCTGTGTGACAAAGCATCAGGCAAAGCTTCTGCATTTTTTTAGGTCAGAAATACAGTGTAATAAAATATAGTGTTTAATTCTAACGTAATTATTAAGGACAGTACATAGTAGCCTAATGTCGGTTAATGGTACTTCTGCCGGCCCCTGTTGAGACTTAGGTCAGGGTAGTCACGTGTCTGCAAAATGTCTATACCTGTTAAGTATTTTAAAACATGAGTGACTCTAATTTATATAATGAAAAGCTACGCTGAGTGGCGGGAAATTCTGATCAGACAGATGGAGCCGGAGAGTGATTTGTCACCTCCTGTGTGAAAAGCCCTTAAGTTGTCACCACCTCTTATCCCCATTTTAGCTCCGTCTATCTGCTCACAGAGCTTAAACTTGGAACCTTGACTGTAGACATTAAGTACTGTGGAAATCTTAGACACCCAGCACTTTTTTTTGTCTTGCATGCCTCTTTTATGCTTAATTTATTCAAGCAAGTTACATGAAACAGTTTGCTATTTAAAAAAAATGCAGCATAATGAGCAAATTTAATTTCTGAAAATAAAAATGTAATTAAAGGTGCAGAAAAAGGAAGAACTGTAGTAATGTTGCAATTGACTAAAGGTTGTAACTCGACCTCTGATTAGGGGACACCAAAGAAAACATCTAACTGCACAACAACACACCTATGAGAATTAATTCAGAGTTAGTAGTACTTTGCAAACCTTTAGAAGTACTTAGGTCATAGACATTAACTATAATTTTAACACATAAAAAAAACAGGAAATAAAATTTAGTTAGATTTTTAAAACCTGGGTGAAATAAAAGTGGGTGTGTACTCACATGAGTAGTAAATGTTTGTGTTTATTGTCCTATGCATTTTTGTCATCCAACAGTTATGCAGGTTGTGTGCAGCAGCCTTAAGGCATTGTACCTGAAATTGAGTTGATGTTGCGTTTCATAGAGGAGATGCACCTGACTGGTCTCTGGTGGCGATTTGTGTGGTGTTCTGGCAGGTCAGAGGAAAGGTCACCTGAGAGAAATGTGCATCATTGCGTCTGTAAAGCTGCCAGGTCTCTGTGATGCGATCCTATTCACACCTCTCTCCTCATTCACAAGGTAAACTCATGCTTTCCGTGCAAGCTTGTCCTCGCAGGACACATATCATCGCTGCAACACCCAGACACCATTTACAAACTAGCAGTGCTCTCAGGCTTTTACTTCGTCCTATATTTAGCTTGAAGTCAAATGTAGCTTGTTAGAGGCTGCAATGGTAGTTTCCAGGAAGTACAGAAAGGAAAAAGAAGAACTGTCCAACAGTGCCAGAACTGAGGATTACTGCATCATGTTCAGAATATGTAATTTGGTGCTATATGTGGACAGCTTGATAAATAACGCCTCTATATATTTATGTAAATAAACCTTAAAATTTGGTTTCATTTCAGATTTAGAATTCCATAACATCAGATTTTTCTCATCAAATTATTAACAAGGTCCTCCTGACCAGACAATATATGCAGACCATTATACTGAGCACGGTGTTCCTAGCCAAGCTCTAAAAGTTTATATGCGCTTATACGACATTTCAATGTGTATTGGACTGTATGAATATTTCATCCCTGCAGATATTCTTCATCCTACCTGTAGGACTCTCTCTGTTTATGCAGAACAGAAATTTTAGAATACCCCCTCCCTTTTATCATCTATTTTTGAATACCTCCCTGAGTTAATATCAGTGTTTTTTTCCGTGAGTGTGCTGTGTGAGAGTGGGTTTGTGTATTAGGCTTATTGAAATGTAAGGAGAATGCTCCCATAGTGCTCATATGGCGGCATAGAAATGTGAAAAGCTTGTCTGGCAGGGAGAGTAGTAAAGTCATAAGAACACACATACAGTACATACACACACACACCTACACACAAGTATAAAATGCCTATGTGTTTGTTCAGTTCTATACATTGTGATACTGTATCTGTTTGTGTGCTATGGAAGGTTGATAAATGACAGGATAACAAAATCATCTGTCAACAGAAAAAAACTTTAAAAGGGAGATCAATTTAATTTGTGCAATTATTTTTTTTTAAATATTTGGATATTAGGCTAATAAGTTCTTAACAATATATTTTGTGTTTGGTATCACTTAGTATTTGTGGTGGATGAAGTGGAGCTGTGAGATGGAAAAATAAATCAGACCGTACATCTTTTGTGTTGGAATAGGGGCCTTCAATCTTATCCAGAAATGCTGTCGTAGCTGCAGGCTTTCATTCCAACCAAGAAGAACCCACACCTGATTTCACTTGTTTAATCAGTTCATCTTGGTCTCCAATCAGCTATCAAGTGTGCCTCCAATTTGGGCGTAATGCAAACCTTCAGCCACACCTGCAGGTCCTTTGTGGATAAGATTAAAGACCTCTATGTTAGGACCTCTAGATTTTAACAGTGGAGAATGCCAGAAAGGATTTCTTTGGGTGTATTTATGATACACCATACTCACACTCAGTGAGACTATTCTCTGCTATTAACTGTCACCCCCTGAAAGCCCTGCCCCCTTCCCACATGTCATATTAATAATGTTTTGTCTGGTAGCCATGTCTGATTCGATTTTCCTGCTTGAAATGCACACTGAGGTGACATACTCAGTTTCATGTAAATGGAGTATGCTTAAAATGAAATAGCTCAAATTAAAAATAACCTTCATTAAATAATTATGTATTTAACATCATTACATCAGTTAACTACATATTTATTTAGCGATATAAGATAAAACTAAACTAAAAACAAAACAAAACTAAGTATTTTTTTTTTTTGTAAGTCTAGGAAGAGTTCAGTTCTTCTATTTATGTAGATTTTTGGCACAACCTTTTGTTAGAAAAAGCAAAAACACATGTTTACCATTTTTATAAATAAGTGCCAGAAATATTGGCCTTTCAGCCTATAATGTGTTTAACTTTAATGTCCTTCTGCACGCATAATCTAGCTAGTGTATGTGATGCCATCAGTGTTGTTTAGTCCTGCGTCCCTGTATTTAAGAGCTTCATTATGTTGCAGTGGGTATCGGCTCAGTGCCAGTACTCTCCCTTTCTCACCTGTGTGACTCACAGACATCTGCTCTCTTCACCAAGCTCATTGTGGAGCTGCTCATCCCAATACAGCCAGTGTGAGATGCTGAGAAAGCAGCACCATGCAGAGAGTGCAACTGTTGTGGAGCACAAGCTGAAGCATGTGTGTTTGCTCCACATGCTTGGTACTGCTGCTCGGAATAGATCTATGCTGGGGAAAAAAAGTAGCAAAGTGCTTGCAAAGCAGAAGATTGAGTCTCGTTACTGCTCAGAGGAATAGTTCCCCCTTAAAGTTTTCTGGTAAGAATTAAACCTAAAAGGGGCAGATAGTGTTGTGTCTTTAACAAAATGTTAAACAATTTCCATTTCCTTAACAGTTGTTAATAGATAATGTTTTTTTTTTTTTTTTAATGTTCCCATTAGTGATTATTCAGTGTTACCCATAAAAAGACAGTAGTGAAGTAGTAGACTACACTGGCAGTACTAGTCATTTACAAGTCAGATCACTTTACACAAGAGCATTTACAGTAGGAAGTGCAGTACAAGTACCACATGACTAATTTTAGAATAATTGATCTGAAATAAGTACTTTTAGTAGTAAACATAATACAAAGCCGAAATGAAAAGCCCAGGCAGGTAAAATGTGCTAGTAGAGGTCAGGAGACAAATAAAAGCTGGTTAGTATCAGCTCTAGGCGTCTCAAAGGTGACTTGCCTGCATTAATGTTCTTTTGATTTTGTAATATTTAAGTCAGTGTCTGGGGTGTTTTTCTTACCTGGAAATATAAAGATCATGCTAAAATATGGTAGATAATATAATGTAACAATTTAAAGCCAGCTAGTTAAGTGCATTAATACAGACAATAGAGGGAACGGACGAGTGGTGAGGGTTGTCCTGTGTCTTGTTTTTAGTTTACTACTTGGCTGGCTTGGAATCATCACAGATACAGTGCTGTAATGAGCCTAATCAGTCATTGATCTGGGAATTGTGAGACGTGATAGGTGTTTGTTTTGTCTTGTGGTTTCTGATCAGGTCTTGGGCTGGGGATAACAGGAATTGTTGTTTGCAAGGTCAGGAGTGCTAAGCATGGGTGTGACAGGTGCAGCTGTTTTGTGAGCACCTGAGGCTGTGTAGCTCGTGACCAGGTAAAGGCCATGCATGCCAGGCTCAGGGGAGCCCTGTCCTGCCCACTGTCCTCTGGCTTCCCCTGGAGCTGCCTGCTCAGGCATTATTACACCTGAGCTGATAACAGGGTCATCCAGCCTGGCTGCTTCATCTTACATTCAATGCCTGCACCGAACACAACATTAACCACAGACAATATATACTGTATACTGCATTTATCTCCCTATATACATACTTATGTTCTTTAATTTGATAAATACACAACTTATTTCTTTCCTTTTCTATTATTAGGTTTTTAGAGAGCCAATAAATAACACAACCCAACCACACTAAATGGAAAAAATGGATGGTAGAAAAAACAAAAGTATAAAAATTTTATAGAAAAATAAGACTCTGGGCTTTGTGTGATTCCTACTGGGTAATGTACCTGAGGCAGTGTGAAGTGTTAACATGAAAAACACATCAGAGGATGGGCATGTGGCTTGCCTGCTTCTTGCGGCATAATTAGTCTGGACGAGCATGCTGCGATTGCCAAGCGCTAACACACACACACGCGCACACACACACACACAAATTAGAGCAACCAAGCACTCCATGTTCCTTATGGATACAACTCTTCTGTATCAGACTACTGAATATTCATTTTCTGTACAAATTATTTTGATTCCCTGTTGTCTTAATGCCTTTTTTCACATTTACTATGGTATGCTTATGAATGCTAATTTATTTTTCATATTGTAATCGAGTCATCTAACTTTGTCCTGATATAACTGTAACGAACTACAGATTTATTTGATTTGATTATTTATTTTATTTGAGTTTTTATATTGATAAATAAATTAACTTGTTCCATTGGGAAAATCAAAAGATCTCTGTCATCAAACCTATTATGGTTGCATTGTTATAGCACAGGTAGAGGCTAATATTCATATAATAGCCATGGTTGGCCGAACCTCTGTAGTCTGTGTAACGCTGCTGGTCGTTGAAGGGATTCATACACAAACACTACTGGGTCTGAGTCACGATGAAATCCTCATCCATTTGCTGGTTTATTCTACCAAAGCAGTTAATATCTGGAGAATAAAGAGGAAAAATTTACAAACCACTGTTCCAAGTTGTCTCCATTTGTGGGTAATGGCTCTCACGGTGGTTTGCTGGAATTCCAAAGCCTTAGAAATCACTTTGGAACCCATTCCAGACTGATTCTTTACTTGAATCTCTTCAGATTGCAGCATGATGTGAGATATTTTCGCATGGTTAAATTAGGTTCTATTTAAGTGATTTCTTGATTCAGCATGTCTGGCTGTAATCAGGCCTCGGTGTGGCTTTCCAAAGAATGTGGTTAACAGTTCATGATATAGCAGGAGGCACATACTCTTTCACATAGGAGGTCAGGCAGGTTTGGACAGCTTTTTTTCATTTCATTTATGAATTCATTGATGAAATCATCAATGAAAACCATGTTTTGTATTTACTTGGGTTATCTTTGTGTAATCTGAATCATCTATGTAAAAATCTGAATATGCAAAAAAATGCATATTCAGAAGCAGGAAAATACTTTTTCACAGCACTGTAATTAAACATTTAAAAGATACATGAAGTAGGTAGGTATATCTAATAAAAGGGCCTGTAATACCCACCAATATGCTACCATGTCAGTGTGCCTGATGTGTTGAAAGGTGCCCAAATAATCTGGTCAAATAAGGTCTTTTCCACTAACGGACAGATTGTGCATATTAACAAAAGAGCATATAAGCTATAGTCAGTAATTGTACACTTACAACATGCACCTCTAGTCCCTCCAAAAGTATTGGAATGCCCCAATTGTTTTTGTTTTTGCTATACACTAAAGATATGTTAGTTAATCTGAAACGCTAGATCATAAATTCAGCTTTGGCGTCACAATCCAATATTTGAAAAAGACTTTGAAAGCAGACATACAGATGCCAGACCACAAGATTCAAACAACTCATCAGCAGTAAGAATCAGAGGCCAAGATTGGAATTAAAAGAAGAGATGAGCTACAGAATTTCTGGAACCTAGATTAACCTCTAACAGATAGTTAGAAAGGCCAAAGTGTGGAGAAATTGGCTTCACTAATCTTTAATTATGATATTAATTGGCAGGAACTTCATCATCCTGATAGACAATGAACAAAAACGCACTGCCAACATGACAAAGAACTTTATCAGGGGAAAACAGTGAAATGTTTTTAGACTGGCCAAGTCAATCGACTGGCCTTAAGTCAAGAGGCATTATACTTCCTGAAGGGGAGACTGAAGGGAGAAAACCCCCAAAAGCAAACAACTGAAACAAGATCCAGTACCAGCTTGGAAAAGCACAGTAGGAAAATGCAACAGTTTGGTGATGTGTGTGTGTGTGTGTGTGTGTGTGTTGCTGACTACAGTAGATGTATTAAATACAAGCACGTTATATGCATTCAAATATTACTTGGCTTTTACTTAAATTTTCATTATTACTATCTGTTCCTTTACATTTGTTTTTCAAAAATTGGGTGGTCTGCCACACAAGATGCCAAGTTTTAAGTTATTTAACACATCTAGATAAAGAATATCAGGAAAAGAAAGCTGAAATCCCAATCTAGCGTCTCATATTCCTCTTTTTATCTCAAACCCAAATGCCTTCAGTGTACAGAAAAATTACTGAACTGGCCTTGCAGTTACAATACTTTCAGATCAGACTGTATGTGGTAGATTTGACTGATAAAATATTTTGGTCATATAAATGTTTTAATTTACTTATTCTCAGTTTTTCTTTATTGTTGACTGTACCCTACTGTTCATGTCTCAAGAAAATCACAAGTCACAAAGGAAGAGCACTGGCAAAGAAATATCTAACGATGCCCTGAATCTATCATTATCATACAGAGAGGGTGTAAACACTTTGCATTCATATCTCTGTGCAAAGATCTCTCTCACTCTCTCCCCTCTCTCTCTCACTCCCCCCCCCCCCTCTCTCTCTCTCTTCACCCCCGCCCCCCTGCCCCCACACTGTCTCTCTCTCAGATTACCAAATACAACCATTCACTCTCATATCCAAGAGCCACTGGGCCTAATCACATGTAATCTCCCTGCTCATGCACTAACGACATTAGTTTAAAGGCTTGTAGAGCGAGGTCGCTTCAGCAATTTGAGAATAACCAAATCTAAGGATCCTACTCCATTTTAATGCCATTATACCCCAGTGAACCTTTGATATGATTTTAGGGGCCAGGTCTGTAGGGCCGTCTGCTGTTTTGCCTAAAGCTAGTTATCAGTTTCTTTCGTTGAAAGGCAGGTCATTCAGGTCTTGTTTGGAGGTCTGATAAGAAGAGCCACAAGGGAACCAGCCCATGAAATGCCAGAATGTCAGGTTCACCATCAGGTAAAGGGGACTGATTGTATCAAAACCTTTTGAGGGACTATTTGCTTTAGGCACATTCAGTGGAATTCAGTCTTCAAACCTAGGATACACAGACCCAGGTATATAGCCTGGGAACATTATGTGCTGTGTTTCAAATTAAACTCATTGCTGGCGCTAATGTGGCTCTAATGCAAATCCCCATTTCTTTTCCTGAGCTTGCTCTCTGGTCTCTAAATGAGTTTGTTTGCGATAAACCAGCACCCTGCTTGGTGTAATATGAGCTCACACTGGGGAAAGCAGTCATTGAGGTTGTGTAGTTATGTGAAATCCGTTAAATGGCAAAGACCTCCAAGGCCGATGGGTTTAACACAGGGCAGGGGCGGCTTTATTGGTAATTTTATTTTTGTTGTGTGCAATTACCTTTACACATATTCACATTTTATGAATGTTTTCTGCCCTAGACACTGAGGAAATGGTTTTCCTCTAAAGGTGTTAGTTATAGCTGTGCCAGTTTATTACAAATAGGAAGGCTTTCACTGTGAATTACCCCCACACTGATAAAAGTATATAGCAGCCTTAATGGTACACCTCATGAATGCAGCTTCCAAAAAGAACTTTGGATGCAATAACAAATCACTTCATCATTGGACCTTAATGTCTTCATGAGGTCGACTTTCCTGTGACCTTTGATCTGTTTTTTTCGGCTCTAGCCATTAGCCCAGGCTCCACTGGCGGGCATGATTATGTCTTATTGTTAGAGGCAGTAATTTGATTGGTGGAGAATTAAGGCAGCTCCTCGCGGGTCATTTTAGCTCACTTCCTCTATAGTTCTGGGCTTGATTAAAAATTGATCCACAGCCGTAATGTGAATATATTATTGAGACTATCTGTCACTCCTGACAGGTAATTGGGAGTACACAACTTCGTTTTCAGAGAAATGCTCCACCTTGGCTTGGCTGGAATGATCTGTCGAGTACTGCTTGTGTGTGTGGTTATGCTGCTGCTGCCCGCGTTTGATGCGTTTTTCAGACAGTACTATGATGATTGTATGTCCGAGTAGTAAATATGGAGGATAAAACAAAATTTATGACTTCATCATGGCATGTTATATTACACAAGAGGGTTTTTTTTAAATAGCAAATTGATGTTATAAATGCATATCATTGAAAATAAATTTTTCTTTCATATTTATGGCTCTTTCATTGTGATTTGGTTAGCTTCGAAATTTGAAAAGCTTCATTGAAGAAAATAGGTGGTACTGCTCAAACTGAGAAGACAAACAATTTTTGCTTAAAATGAGCTTGTCCAAATTCCTACTCAATCAAAAGTTTTATATGTGCCTAAATATACGAAGCCATTCAAAATATTTTTTTAAATATAAACTTTACACATTTCAAAATAAAAATTAAAAGCCATATTTATTTCAGCTTCAGTTTATAAGCTGTTATATATGTCATCTTATAAATTTTCATATAGACTAAATAATTGTAGTCTTAAAACGTACAATTGAGGTACAATTGCTAGATTTCTAGAACATCCCTCTTGATCCCTCTTAATTGTTTTCTAAAGTGAAGCACCAGTTGTTTGTCCAGCAAAACACCACCACAACATGATGCTGCCATTGCCATCTTTCACTGTAAGTCCATTTATTCTTGTAAGTTAATTCATGCTTTAATTCATGCTGGTTTTCCAGAAGGATGCAATCTGTCTTCATTCATTCATTCATTCATTCATTCATTCTCTATACCACTTTACTTAGGGTACAGTGTCACTGGAGGCCTGGTGCCTATTCCAACGAACTTGGGGCACAAGGCAGCATACACACTGGATGGGGTGCCAGTCAATCACAGCAAAACAAGCACACATTCACTTCATCAAACATTCACTTACACACTACAGGCAACTTGGAAACACAAATTAATCTAATCTGAATGTCTTTGGACTGAAGCTGGAGCACATGCAGGAAACCCACCAAGCACGAGGAGAACATACAAGCTCCATGCACTCAAACCCTTGACCTGGGAGGTGTGAGGCCACAGTGCTAATCACTAAGCCACCATGCCATCTGTCTCTAATCACCTGGTTGCTAATTATTTATTTTAAACCTGATACGCTAACTGACTTTTAAAAAGAAATGTATGTGGACATGAAATGTGTGGACTTTGAATTAAGATTAAATATCTTTAGATGAGGTGGACTTTTTTCAACTGGAATTTAGGTTTTCATGCATTGAAACCTACTGAGTGTTATTGCTTACCATTGAACTATGCAAAAAATATGATTAATGTTTATTAGACACCTTTCAAAACTTTTTGTAGAACAGATTATTTACTCTTTTTTGTTAATGCACCAATAGCGTTTGTGGATGCTGAATAATTTGAAACATGCATTGGATTTCACTCTGACATTTTGAATCTCTTATGCTACACTGTTTATCATGCTGTAGCATTTTAGACCAGATTTGACCAAATGGTGTGCAAATGTGGTTGAACAAAAAAATATCAAAGGATTGTAAGAAATACTTCTTACGAAATAGGATCGCAGAACCAGCAACACCAGATGATTCTGAAATGCACAGGATATGATATCAGCTAAACAAGTCCTACCTTTCCTTTTCATAAGAAGCTTGCTTAATCTCTAGGATAATGTCACAACGTAGGATAAGACACAGTATATATTGGAACAGTGGAGTATTTTTTTCCTCATTTGCACGCTAACAGTAAGAAGAACAAGAATAGGAACAAGCAAAAGATCTTGCTTTATATTTTTAAACATTACATCAAGGTCCATTTTAATAGGGATATTAATTAGAGACACTGCGTGGTTTTCACTGAAATAGGATAATTCTCTTTGAAAGTACAGCCTACATGGAAGACAGTGTTAACAACTAAATGTAATTTTATGGATAAGTAACTTTGTGCCCTGCCGTCTTCCACTTCTCTGTTTTCAGGGAACGTTAGTTTCCTCACAAAAGGGCATTTCCTTCTGAACAGAAATCACTGGCAGAGATTAATAACACCATTAGGTGGTAATGATGCTGCGCTGAGTGAAATATTTATTAAAGATCCCTCTGCTAGCAATTAGCATGGCGTGTCATTGTTCAGCGCGAAAAATCTGGATGATTACAGCAGCATCTCTCCCTCGCCAGCCCCCATATTTCAGCCGCCTTCACACCACCACAAAAGAGTTGAGACTTGGGGCGTCCGGGTGTCCCATCTTAATTACAGTAATTCCACTCTGGTACGAGAGCGTTCTGAGTCTAATTATGGCCGCCTCGTTGATTTCCTTGGGAGGATTGAGATCGAGAGTAGCACTGAGCCAAAACATTTCCTCACTGTAGTCATGCAGGAGTGCTTTCAGTTTCAGGTGTGCTCCTCATTTCTGTATATATAAATAAATGATTCCTCCAGTGCTTGTAACTTTTTATGTGCCATTTCTGCTGCAGTTATATTTAATTAGAAGTTTGCTGAGCACATGAATGTTTTGTTCCATTAGGATCTTTACCAACTCTCAGACTCTAAGCTCTGGCTGTAGGTCACATAATCAAATGTGTCCCTTTGCTTCATGGATCATCAAATGGCCAGTTCATCAACTGAGCCTTTGAAGCATGTAGGAGATTAATCAACTTGCTCACTAGTCTTTAATCATGTTTTTTTGTCCTGTCCCTGATACAGGAATTGAGAAACAGAGAGACGCAAAGGGACACGACTTTATTAACAGACAACTAACATGATGGTAGTTCACTTTGCTTTGAACAAAAGACATCAGGGAGACGGATCAATTTGCAATACTGTGTTCAGTACCCATGCAACAAAACCAAGACATGAAAGCAGAGCATTAAGACTCTATGAACCTAGCAATCAATAAACATCAGTGGCAGTAAAGACGAGCATGTTTCTCATTCTGCTGAGTCGCCAAGGGCCTCCGTCTGGGGCTGATGAGTAGGCCACGGCCTTGTCCTCATATTTTTCTTTGTTAGGTGTCATTTATCAGAGCACACTGGTCAAGGTGAGACCCAAGGAGGAGATGAGAGAGAGAGAGAGAGAACAAATGAGAAAGAGAGAGAGAGAGAAAATGCGTACTGGGTAGATTTACTAAATCAAATAACATCTATATAATTAGATAATATAATTGTTATTTTCTTGTGATATTTAAAACTATTCAGAGAATTAACCAGGTGTGGTAGCTAGTTTACAGTTTATAGCTCCATAATATATTTTGTATTCCTTTAAATGATGATGGAATAGAATAATTTTACAATCGATCCAAAATAAAAGAATTATATATTTTTTCACAACACTCTGGTTACATACAATTCTCTGCTGGCCTTGTCTCATCAAATAAGACAGGTCAAATTAAACATTGAACCATGTACGTTATGTTTATACACACATATAATATCATGAATATCATGGGGAAAGAGTATATTGCGGCAATATTTGCTGCCTTTGTGTAATGTGCTGGTAGAACTGTTGCATTGATGAGTCACTGTTTTTCCTCATGAGCTACACCTATCAACCATAATATTAAAATCACCTGCCTAATATTGTGTAAATGCCCGTCGATGCAAGGACTCTACCAGATCTCTGAGTGTGATCCAAGATGTTATCAGCAGATACTTAAAGTCTTCATGGACTTTCATGTTAGACTTCCTCAAACCATTCCTGAACAATTTTTGCTGTGGGTCAGGGCACATTATCCTGCTGAAAGAGATGGCTGCATTAAGGAATGCCATTGACATGAAGGGGTGTACTTGGTCACAACATTGTTTAGGTAGTTTGTATGTGTCAGTGTAACATCCACATGAATGGCAGGACCCACTGTTTCCCACCATTTCTTCCCCAGGTAAGTGCCACACATGTATCTGGCCATCCACATGATGAAGGCAATTTCTCACACCAGGCCACTGTATTCCATTGCTGCATGGTCTGGTTCTTATGCATCGCCATGACCATGTTGCTGGATGTGGTTGATCTTCCACTATGACCACTATGACCACTATAGTTAGACCACTATGGTTAGGTACTAACCCCTGCATATCGGGAACAAATTTTTCCTGTTTCTAACACATCATCTTGACTGTCTACTTACTGGGTAAAATATCCCTCACTCTTGACAGGTGCCATTGTAATGACAATCAATTTACAACCCAAATTCTGGAAAAGTTGAGACGTTTTTAAAATTAGAATAAAATGAAAACTAAAAGACTTTCAAATCACATAAGCGAATATTGTATTCACAATAGAACACAGAGAACATAAAAAAAAATTTTACTGAGAAATTTGACACTTTTATACACTAAATTAACTCATTTCAAATTTGATGCCTGCTACAGGTCTCAAAAAATTTGGGACGGAGGCAGCAAAGGGCTGAAAAAGCAAGAAATTTTGAAAGAATTCAGCTGGGAGAACATCGAGCATCAGGTCTGTAACATGATTAGCTATAAAAGGGATGTCTTAGAGAGGCAGAGTCACTCAGAAGTAAAGATAGGCAGAGGCTCTCCAATCTGTGAAAGAGTGCATGAAAAACAATACAATGTTCCATGGATTAAAAAAGGCATATTCCTCAACATCAAATTGCAAAGGCTTTGCAAATCTCATTATCTACAGTGCATAACACAATCAAAAGATTTAGAGAAATTTTTACGTAAGGGACAAGGCCGAAGACCTTTATTGGATGCCTGTGGTATTCGGGCCCTCAGATGATCAACATGATTGTGTCATTGACTACTAAATGGGCACAGGAATACTTCAAGAAACCACTGTCGGCAAACACAATCCACCGTGCCATCTGCAGATGCCAACTACAGCTCTATCATGCAAAAAAGAAGCCATATGTGAACAGAAGGGCAGTTGTGTCCTGTAAAATGGACTGTTTCAAGGTGGAAAAGTTTTCTATGGTCAGACAAGTCCAAATTAGACATTCTTGTTAAAAATCACGGACGCCGTGTCCTCTGGGCTAAAGAGGAGGGAGACCTTTCAGCGTGTTATCAGTGTTCAGTTCAAAAGCCAGCATCTTTGATGGTTATGGGGTTGCACAAATGCGGTATAGGCAGCTTGCACGTTTTGGAAGGCACTATGAATGCTGAAAGGTATATAAAGGTTTTAGAGCAACATATGCTCCAGGGAAGGCCTTCTGTATAACCTGAGGACAATGCAAAACCATATACTGCAGATAGAGACTTGGCGCATCATTAAACGAAAAATACAAATTCAGCAGCTGGAAACCTATATTAGGCAAGAATGGAACCAAATTCCAACACCAAAACTCCAGAAGCTCATAACCTCAATCTCCAAACATCTTCAAACTGTTTTGAAAAGAAGCGGAGATGCTACACCATGGTAAACATGCCCCCATCCCGACTTTTTTGAGATCTGTAGCAGGCATCATTTTTAAATGAGTTCATTTTGTGCATAAAATTGTAATGTTTCTCAGTTTAAATATTTATGTTCTGTTTTTTTATTGTGAATAAAATATTGGCTCAGGTGATTTGAAAGTTTCTTAGTTTTCATTTTATTTATATTTAAAAAATGTCCCAACTTTACCAGAATTCGGGTTGTATAAATTACAGAGTGCTGTAACTGTTCCATAAAAGTAAACATTAATAGAGGCTCATAAGAAATGACAGTTGTGTTTGAGTTTTGTTGCTTGTAAGAAGATCAGTAATACTAAATATCCATATTAATTTTGTATTCCATTAGGTGTAAGTGTAATAAACTCTGCAGTATACACATGTAGAAAGTTCAAGAGGCAGCCTGACTTAGCAGCACCATTTAACTCTTTTCACTTGATATAGGAATTATAGCCCTCTCCCTCATAGGGAAATGTAGTCTGTCTTCGATTCACCCACTCCCAGTGATCTTTTTCATGCTGGGCCTTATGACATCCCATAGAAGTGCTTTTATTCCCTGAAGATACAGTACAAATCATCATTGGTTTTATCTCAGTTGGGGATGTCGATTTTCTAAATGAGCTTACTCTTTCCAGCTGCCTGTCAAGCCCATTTTCCCTATCTCACGGCAGCCAACCTCCCATCCTCTCCTCACTCTGCCCTCCCTATATCACCCTGCAAGTCTGGAGCTTTTCTTACCACCAGGGTTTAAGGCCTTTCTTTCCAGGCTTTGTTCCTGTAGGAGGGAGAGGGAGCAAACAGCAGGATTGATCCTACATTTGTGTCTTGGTATTGTTCCAAACCTTCCTTGTCAATAGGGATGGGGAGTGCATTTGACTGGGGGAGGCTGAGGGTGCGAGAATGAAATTGGCTGAGGTCTTTTTATTTCCCTGTGTACGCCACAGTGGCTGGCTTTTTGTGTGCAGTGGAATGTCCCTAATCTGGCCGCCATCGACATGCAAATGAACACCGCCGGTCCATGTCACGTGGCTGATCAGAGGCATCAAAGCCTGGGAAAGAGCTTTGCCAAGAACTGCACTGGGATTCGATGTTGGGACTGAATTGGAAAAAACTGAACATTATGTCAGAATATGGAATACATATGTTTCGACACAAGAAAACAAACAAACAAACAAACAACAAAAGAAAAAGAAAAAAGACTGCTACTGGCTTTGGTGTAGTGACATCAGTGTAATTAAAAATGTATATCTGCTTATTTTTTTCCAGAAGGCTTTTCCAAATAATTGTTTTATAGTTTTAACAATATATAAAGTAAGCATGTATAACAACTACAGGACCAATCAAACGTTTGGATTTATTTTCTACATTCTAAAACAATGCTGGATTTTTCATTTAAAACTTTGAAATAACACATATTGCATTAGGTAATTATGGAACAGCACAGTATTTTAAGGCATGAGGGTTCTGGAATGGTTCTTGCAAGAACAGCAAAACTTACCTCTGCTGCAGAAGAGAAGTTCATTTAAATTTATAATAATAATTGTGAAATGGAAGGAAAATGATAAATGGGTTTAAAAATTTGTTTTACAAATAAATATCTGAAAAGTGTGGCAAAAAAAATCCAAAGAAACGATTGCCTTTAGAAGTCACCTATATAGTAAATAGTCCTAAGTAGTGAAAAGTCCACCTCTTTGTAATTTAATGTCAGTATAAATACAGATGTTCTGTGAAGCCTCAGAAGTTTGTTAGAGAACATTAGTGAACAAA
This sequence comes from Clarias platycephalus, assembly GCA_030068275.1. Lineage (NCBI taxonomy): Eukaryota > Metazoa > Chordata > Actinopteri > Siluriformes > Clariidae > Clarias > Clarias platycephalus. Next base: position 24,615,551 of record JAQQZT010000039.1, read on the forward strand.
CAGCATCATGAAGTCCAAGGAATACACCAGACAGGTCAGGGATAAAGTTATAGAGAAGTTTGAAGCTGGGTTAGGCTATAAAAAAAATATCCAAAGCTTTGAACATCTCACGGAGCCCTGTTCAATCCGTCACCTGAAAATGGAAAGAGTATGACACAACTGCAAACCTACCAAGACATGGCCGTCCTAAACTGACAGGCCGGGTAAGGAGAGCATTAATCAGACAAACAGCTAAGAGGTCCATGGTAACTCTGAAGGAGCTGCAGAGATTCATAGCTCAGGTAGGAGAACCTGTCCACAGGACAACTATTAGTCATGCACTCCACAAATCTGCTTTTTATGGAAGAGTGGCAAGGAGAAAGCCATTGTTGAAAGAATGCTACAAGAAGGCCCGTTTGCAGTTCCACATGGTTGGTCTATCACAATGTACATTTAAAAAATGTATTTTAAAATTCCAATAAAATACATTTACATTTGTGGTTGTAATGTGGCAAAATGTGAAAAAGTTCATATACAGTATAAAGAGAGAGAGAGAGATTATGTTTCAGTTACGTTTTCTAGTCTACCTTTGATGATCATGAGCTGTAGCTGTAACTCCTTACTGATAGTATATATGGTTCCCTCTGTCTTGACGAACCTGCTATGCCCTTCAGCTCCCGTGTTCAGTTCCACTCAAGTGCCATTATTTTATCAGGCCACTAGAGACCCTTCTGATACAGTTACTTTTATTTAGACGGCTATATCTTTGGAATTGAGTGTTTTTTTTTTTTTTTTTTTGGAAGACCTTACCTTAAGGCTGGGGATAACATTACAGTAGAGGAACATGACACTCCGGGTTTTGACGTTATCTTTCTTCTCTGTAAAAAAAAATCCCTTTGAAGAGAACCGTCCTATGACCACAAAGGCTTCCATCTGGGATTTAGAAAATTAGCATCAGTAACTATGTAAATCAGAGAAGAGTTGCAAGTATAGATGATAAGACATAATTGAACAATCACAGTGGGAATTTAAGTATAATAGGTGATGTGTAACCTGGTTAAATTTTGTTTCTGCTTGTTTGTCCAGTACTTTCAAATGCACAAAACCAGACCCTATTTTGACACGTTACTAAATGCCCATAGAGATTGAAAACCTTTTCTCCTATGGTTCAAATTCTATTTCAGACTTACAGATTCTTAGTTTAAATTAGAAAAGTCATTTTTTACAAATTTAAAAGTCATTAATGTATTAATCAATGACCCTGACTCATTCAGTATTTTATATTTAATTCAGGCTTTCAGTGTGTTGCTACTCTACTCTGGAACTTTCCTCTAAAATGCAGGCATTTTTCCACAGGAGCCTTTTAGATGTCATGAAGCAAGCTTTTCTCAATTTCGCATTCCATATGTGTGATTTAATAATGAGTTATACTTGCCAGCTTGCAAATTTTTTGGCATATCAAAGTGCAGGAGTGCTTAGGTTCATGAACTGAATAAGACAAAGTTAAAAAAAAAAAAAAAAAAAACTTGACTGCCATATTGCAGATTCTATGAAACCTAACATGGATTAAAAAAAAGAGAAATCTGCTGTAATTAGCAAAAGATGGTGCCCCGTTAAATTGAATTTAATGACAACACAGCAAACTTACTCAGTGAGAACTAATCTTCAACTTACGAGTATTATGGTTAATGGTCCTGAAAGAAAATGATGGCCTCTCAAAGCAAAACCAATTAACACAGTTGGTGAATATCTATACTGTGCTTTTCAATTTTAATAAGCATTTCATCTTTAACCAATCATAGAACTTTCGTGCGCTGATGTGTGGATCTTTCTTAAAGGGATCCATCCAACAGCTGTGATTGTTCTGCTTTCTGCAAAGGTGCTCTGCTGTTATGTTCTCTTCTGGAATCTGACAAGAGAGAGGAAGGTAGTGCGGCAGCAGCTGGCCATATATCACAGTAATTAAAGGCCGGCCTAATGATGCAGGCTTCCTCCAGCATGATTTCTGTCTGATCACAGGGCTGCTTCATTAGGAGCACTCAGCCTAACGAGGTGGAGCTGCAGTAAAGTAATTCTCAGCCTGCTGCAGTGATAAAGAGGTCCCAGGGCCGAGGGAAGCCTCAAAATATAATCATAATTGGAAATGCTTGACTAAAGTTATTGCAGAGCTGCTGAAGGGTGCATTGTTTGGGGTTCAGAGTGATTACTTCAGCTTTCCCCACTTTCTTTCCAGCCTCATAGCAAAATTCCAGAAATCTTGGCTGGGGATTTGGTGTTACGGGTAAAGAGGCTAATTGCAGGTGCAGTGATTTAGTGATATGACAATTCAAGGACACAAAATTGTTCCAAATGCATATGTTGAGGTTTACATGAAGATAATGCCACAGTTAATTAAATAACCTAAATGAAAATGTTATTTTATTTCAGATACTGTTTAGTAAAGCTTGTTTGATTGAGCATTAAAACATTGATCAAAGCAAGTTTGGGTATTCTTAAATTATAATAATTTATTTTGTGAGAATGTTTTTTGCTGCACGAAACAACAGCAATAAGCTTAGACATTCACCTGCATGGGTGCAAGATAGCAGGATTTTAACATAGCAAAGGTTCACATGTGCCGCACATTTGATGACCTTCTAAAAGGTCAGGCTGAAAAAAATAGTGGTTTCACTAATGAGAACGTGCAGATTTGTAGAGCAAGCTGGTAAAAATGGCACGTTTTTTCATTGGTTCATTGAAAATGTTAGCTGTGATTAGTTACACAATCCAGCATTAACCTGTAAATTAAAATTCCTTGGTGCAATTTGATGGGTGATTTAATTTGGTTTCCCTCTCTCTCTCTCTCTCTTTCACTCTCTCACTCTGTCTCTCTTGCAGCTCGCCACAGGCTATTCCCATTATGAATTCTTTATATAGCTTTTTCCTTAATGATCAGCAGCCTGTGCTCCGGTGCTGATTACTATTGTACACTTAGCACTACATAAAACAGGGGATTAATACGTCCCAGAAGGATTGTTGCTATGGATCCCCCAGTTGCCTTCGGAGAGATGTTTCTGCTGCTTCAATTGTCCATAAATTACTCTCCCTAGTGAATTAGCCTGCAGACTGTGAGGAGAGGAACAAGCCGAGGAGAGCACTCTCACTCTGGGCCCAGATGAAAGCGATCTGCTCAATTATTCATGACCAGGCCCTTTTTTCAGATAATGTGAGATGCTGTATTACATTTTCTCTTTCTTTCTGTTTCCATCTTTCTTTCTGTTTCATTCCCAGCCAGGTAGAGGATAAGATTGAGTTAGAGGGAACACAAAGTGTTGGAGTCCCTCAAAGCTGTCTTGTCCTGTGCAGACTGTGCAGTGTTGAACGCAGCAAGGAGCCATAAGTACTGGTTTGAGAGGTACGGGCTTCTTATAAATCATAAATATCATAAAAAATAGCACTGGATAGCGGGTAGTCTTTGTGCCTTGGGCCTGTTGGAATTTGATCAGGTGCGGTAACATGAAGAGATCATTCAGGTTTAGTTATACAGCCAAATCGCTGTTGCAGCCATCACTAGTATTCTAATTAACTGCTTCAGCTCATTTAAATCATTATGTCAACCGAATGCAAAAGATACAGAACTGTTCAGGTTCAGTATAGATCTGCAAGAAATGCATTGTTATCTCTAGTCATAATTCTATTACTAGATTCTATCAACAAATTATTTGCTTTGTCATAGGCTTAATACCTGAATGTGTTTTTCCTCTCATTGGTCCACCCTGCCGGTCTGTAATATTCCTGTTCCACCATGTGCTTGATCCACCTGGTTTCCTTCGAGTGGAAGGATCAGTCTAGCTACATTAAGTCTTGAGTCCAGGCCAGATGAGCAGCTGTGGTCTCAGCATCTGTCTGCCTCCTATGCTTTCAATCTCAAACTGCATTTGACTGTCTAAAGGGATGTCATGATGAGGTATTTATTTTGTTGACAAGACAGAAAAAATGGTATTTTTGACATAAATGAAAAAAAAAAAAGATATTGCATTATGTATAAACTTAGGTAATTATGGAAGCTAATCATTAGTATTGGTATTTTGAGATTTTGGTGCAGCATGTCACTGAATAATTATCATTATACCAGAGTGCTATAGAATTCTCACTAAAAGGCTGCTTACATGGTTTACAGCTGCTATAACATAAGTGCTAAAAAGAATTCTATTGGATGTTCCACAGCTTTACCTGTGGCTCTAAGAGGTAAAATGTATGAAATGTCATTAATTAATAAGGGCATATAATAGTATCTAACTTGATAACTGAAATAAAACACTTCAGGATAATGGAATGTTAATGGAAAGCTGCAACATTTGAGTAGTTTCTAGATTTAAAAAATATATAAATATAAATAAATTATATATATGTGTGTGTGTGTGTGTATTATTGTATTATTATATTATTTAATTATATATTATATTATTATAATATATATTGTAATTATAATAATGTAAATAAAATAACTTGGAAGTGACATAAAATTACTAAGACTAAGACTAAAAATATAACCAAATAAACTAATGAAATGAAGACTTTATTATAAATAAAGGCTTGAAAGTGTATTTCTTTAAGATGTTATTGTAAGATGATATTAAATTGTGATTAGAACACTAAGACAGAATATGTTCATGATGGAAAATCCCAGATGTTTGAGTATTGTACAAGCACTTGTCCAGCACAAACTTTTAGACTAGGTGCCAGGTCACATTCTACACTTTAACCTGATTTGCATGTGGAGCCGTGTGCTGGGCATCATTGACACCTCAGCATGGACAGCACAGTCTGCTGGCTACTACTGACTCCCTCCTGAGTGGCATTTGCTGCCCATGCCAGGTTGTGGCTCCCAGGCCTGGAAGTGGACCAAGTCCTCTTCTACCTCCATGGCCAACAGCTGGAGCAGTGCTGCAGGTGATAAATCATCTGCAATTAATATTTAGCTCATGGCTTCTGTACAGTGGCATACCTCAGCGTCTCACTGCATATCTTCAGATGGAGCATCTCTTTCTACCCTGCACATATACAGTGTTTAAAGGATTCTGATTGCACTAAAGGAAGGGGGTAGTGTACCTGAGTTCCTTAACTCCGCTCTTTGGCCATGGTGATTTTTTTTTTCTGAATCTGTGGAGCTCAACTTACCCAACTTACACACACACACAGAGCCTCTTCTTTCTCTCCTCTTATCCTAGATCTCTGAGGTGCACCTGCAGGCATGTGCTCAGATCTCAGGCTGGCAGCAGGATCAAAGTGGTAATGCTGGACATTTGAAATCGAGGCCTGGATCATAGGAGTAGTTTCGGAGCCACCCAGCTCCTGTGTTTATATACAGTTAAAAGAATATCTCCCAACTAGAGTGCTGTAGTCTGCCGGTTGGGTTGTGAAGATTTTAGACGGGTCACTCCGATATCTCCTACAGGCTTTACAGAACTGTGTATGATCTAGTGATTAGTACTCCAGTCTGTCTTTCCTGGCAGCTGATGTGATGTACAGCTCCCCATCAGTTCAGCCTCATTCTCATGCAAGTACTGTAATCTTCTGCTATTTGAGTGTACATTAAATTCTACTTTATGGTTGGCTGTAAAAGCTGAAAAAGCAGCAAAGGATTTTATCCTGTTCCTTAAAAAATGGATTTAGTATTTAACCCTGTATTAACCCTCTTTATACACTTCTTCTTTACAGTGTAACAGTAGAATCAATTTCTCTATCAATAAAGGTGACTCACTGTTCTCTAGTTCAGGCATTGAATAATATTAGAAATGACTGCTTACTATTCTTTTCCCTGTTTGTTTTGGTGTGGTCTGGCCTACTAGTGCTGAGTGCAGACTTGCTAATAGTATGTGAGCCTCAAGGGAGCGTATGGGAATCGCCACGGGGACAGGATTTTTGGGACGATTTCCTATCTGCAAGATTGAGGGACACCTCGGGGAACTTCCCGAGAACGCTTTACTTCCCACAGAGGGAGGAGCACAAAGTGACTGCCTTTGTTCCCTACATAAATGGGGTCTGCCAAGGAGACAGCATTCCCCTTGGAGGCTTTATTGTCTCCCTAACAAATATTAATATTCATATTTTTACAAGCCCAGAAATCCCGCCATAACTTTTTCCATTCATGCTCATTAAATGTATTATAGAGAGCGAGGGATTTTTTTTTCTTACTTTTATAATATTTGAATGAAACAGTTCTCCATATGAAAGGTTGCTGTGTCACACCCCTAAAGAGACTTCAGAGATTAAAAAGAAATACATAATTACCGTACATTTCCATCTCTCTCTCTCTCTCTCTCTCTCATTCTGTGATTATAAACACAGATGCACTCTAACATTGTGTGAAGTGAATCTCTGAGGAATCTGAAAGGAAAAGTACTTTTCATCAGGTCAATGTTATATATTTCATATGAACTGCTTGCTGTATTTATACTGCTCCATCAAAGGAGTTCTGGACAAATTCCCAAAGACTCTCCTTTGTTCATTGCCAGAGCAGTCATTAATGGTCTACTAAAACCAAACACAGTTCCCTTGAAAAGAAGACACTTTTTTCATCTGAAATACATAATGTAATATGCCTGTTCTTTTATATTAGCTTTGTTTCACTGACTTTGCTGGGCTACACCATTCCATGCTGCTTTTCCTGACTAGGAGTAACAGTTTAAGACACATGGGAATGAGAAAGAGTTTCACATGAAAACAACCTCTGCCGCGCTGTGACTAGTAAAAACTGCGGCCTGACCCTTTTACTGATAAACAAATTCACTCCAACAATGCTTGGTTATGGACTTGTATTCCAGGCCACATATTACGTCCTCCAGTTATCTCCAGGACGTTTTATACAATAGGATTTCTTCACATTGTTTGTGATTTTTTTTAGCTGCAGTACACCTTATACACCATCAAATACAATAAAGTATATGTCTCATTAGTGCAGCACTTTCTGTCTGTACTGCTCATTCCGAGAGGTTTGCTGAGCACGATAATGAAAAATTGATTGGCTGGGTATTGGATACATGCACAGTCCGTTTGAGTTGATTCAGTGTGTTACACTCAACACCCCTTGACACCTCAATTAGCACTGATGCAGGAAAGTGGATCTAAACAAAGGCTTGACCCTTAAGATAAATAGGTGTGCAATTGATCTAATTACGATGGAGTCTTGCCATTTAGGATCACCGGAAACACACAGAATGCTGACTCTTGGCATCACGCAAAATAACAGTCACAGTGTGTGAGCCGATTTGTGTCTTTTAAGAGCAATCAAGTTTTAGTAGGAAAATGTGTCATTCACAATATCTAGAGTGGACCATAATTTACAAATGCACAATTATGGCTTAGTAAACTACAATGTATACAATGTAACTGCGCTTTGCTATTACTTAGATTCGCACAGTTCCATTACCAGGGACAAGTCAAGGCCATTAATGTGATGCTGAACTGAGTTATGGGTCAGCTGTCATAGGGCTATGTGCTGAGGTCTGGGTGATGGTGAGAAATGAAAGTCCTTGCTCCCTCCAATGAGGCAAAGAGATGTTAAAGACAAATGACCCCTGAGTGCATACACACCTTTCATATTTGGCATCAAATTCTGACACGAGAGATACCTGCCACCCCCTCCTGCTTTTCTTTCTCCTCTTCTACTTTTTTGACATAACAACCTTATGTACATGTAATCCTGAGAGGGAGGTATTGTTCACTGAGCACATCCTCCTCCTCCATCATGTCTTAATGAACATAATCGGATGCCTCCCTGTGAGCACAGCTCAGAGAGGTACCATCTCTGTGATTTACACTCTGATGAAACCTCATTAGTGAGAACGAGTGTTATTAGCTCAAACATGGGTGTTTTTTTTCCCTCTACAATAGCTCAGCTTTAAAAGAATTTCGGACATTACCTAGCTAAAATTGAGATGTGCAGGTGATAAGGATCCTTTTTTTTTTTTCTTTCTTAGAAATTAAAAAATGCATGTAAAAGCATGTGTAAAAAAAAAAAAAAAGGGAGTGAGGAAGAGTTCCATTTTTAAGATAAATGGATAAACTGGCATCACCTCCCAACAACCGGCATGAGTTTGATTCTTTATATACATATTTCAGGTATCATTTTTCATTCTGTCAGTAAGAACATGTGGTATGAAAATATTCCGTGGCACGAGTCAGAGCTTTTGGCACATGCCATGGGAACTCTGATTGCACAGGGAGCAGCATTAGCTGTCATGCTTATTTTGAGAACTCGTGTATGTCCCAGAGGTTTGGCACAACCTTTTGCTGTCAGTGGTTTCCATTAAAGCTTCACATCTCCAAAGCAGCCTTGGCACTTTGCAAGCCAACAGGGTGGCTAGATGTTACAGACTTGAGACCATATATAAGGGGATTAGGGAAATTATTCCAAATATTTTGATGACTGGTCTTTACTTTCCAACCTGCAATTCTAATTATGTGGTCATTTCAAATTGTTTGCATTGGCTCTTCATCCTAATGGCCTCATACTGAGAACTTTTCAAAAATTAGAACCTTATCTAATTATTCTGTCTTTCTTGTGGTGTGTTGTTTGGTTTCTATTCCAGGCATGCAATATAGGCCAAAGTTTTTTTTTTTACTTGGTTATCCCCAGTGAAGCCTGGCTATGCAATACTTAGTTTAGGAACGCATAGACTGGAGTTGGGCAGATGGAGAGTCAGTATGTGCCAGCAGGAATTTTTTCAGTTTTGACTGTGTTTAATTTATTGTCTCCTCTATCAAGTCCACATCGGACATAAATCTCCTGCCATTCCGCTTTTGAAATGTGTTTACAGCATTTACTGACAGATTGAGAATTATGAATTTATTCCTATTGGGCAAATTTACATCCATTGCACCTCAAAGATATTTTTGATCTTGAAAAGTTATATATTTGCCTGCTCCAATCTAGATGTTGATATGCTATACACTGACTTCTTTGTTTCAGTGTTCTGCATGCATGATTTCACACGTGAATTCTTACATTACCTCCTATTGGATGTTGTATCATGTCCAGGATTCAGTTTGGCGGTGTTATCACAGTCCCTTTTGCACATAGCATTTATTAAAACACAGCCAGGCTTTTTTTCTCCATTCCTGTGGGAACATAAAGCATGAGTTTCATCTTACCAGACAATAAATGAACGAGTAGGCCTTGGTCCGTTGGGGCACAGCTTTGCTCTAAGCAGAGAAAGTGTCTATAGGGTAAGCCACTGATTGCCTTGGTGTAATTGTACTCTTAATTAGGCTGCAGTGGTGCTTGCAGCTGGAGGGTAAGTTGTGTGTATTTGTGTTGTGCCAGTATATGTTGTTCTACAGTGCAGAGAAATGAGCAGAGAAAGCCACCTTCAGAGACACAGACATGCCAAGTTTCTCAAATTACTCTCTCTCACTCTCTCCTCTGCATTCCTCCTTGTCTCACTCAGAATGTCCCTTGTGCTCTTCTCTTTCTTTCACTCTAGCTATCTCTTCATCTGCCTCTGTCTGCCTCTCAGCACCCCTCCCCCTCTCTTTCTCTGTGAACTAGTTCCAGAAAGACCCTCTGGTCATCTCATTGTATCATCTTCTTTTATGAAGGCTTTTTAAGATTGCATGCTGCAAAAGCCAGTTCAAACAATAAAGGGAACATTTGCAAAAACATAAAACTTAATTGCAATGGTAAATCATACCTCTCTTATGGGGTTCCACTGGAGTTCATTTCCATGTGCCAGTCCTGATTGCAGCTTTTCGTCTTTGGGCCACAGATCTTAGAGATGTTTGTATGACTCAACACCTGTGTGTGTGTGTGTGTGTGTGTGTGCGCGCGCGCGCTCCTGTGTCTGTGTGTCTGTCTTTGTGAGCAGTGTTCAAGGCTGGGAATGGCTTTGTGCCTCTTCTGGGTCTCTGCCTGGGCAGCTGGCTCTCATTAGTAACTGTTCCTTCACGATTTGTTTCTCTGTGTATGAACAGGTTAAATCTGGGGTGGAAACAATATCTAGCTACTATCTTCCATACCCTTATACAACCCTTATACAATATTACTAATTAATCATTAAGGCTTTAAAGCTGAAATTATTATACAATACTAGATGTGCCCGCAACTTCGTTCGCGTGGAATTTAATTGCCCACTCATAAGTGCGTTTAAAAAAATGTACAGCATTATTTGTTGAATTGTGGAATGAATTTTTTTTTTTTTACGTTACTGTGAAGTGCACGCAATGAAGTGTGTGATCACGTTTATTAAGTAGTTTTCAATTGCACACTCAAAAACGCATATTAAATATGTACAGTGCCATCTGTTACATTTTAAGATAAACTAATGATTTTTTCAAGGTAGATTTTTTTGATATAAGAGCGTTTTCCATTTAAATTTCAAAGTTGCATATCTTCTCTTCACGTGGGTGGATTGTGATGAAACAAAGCCTATATGTTACCTCGAGCTCAGCCGTATACAACTGAAAAGTCCATTAAAATTTGTGCAGAAGTTTTTACATGATGCGTGCACAAACAAACCAACAAACAGAAATTCCCAAAATCATCTCGATGTGTTCTATTACTCATCTTATGTCCCCACAAATTCTTTTCGCAAATATCATCGATGGACAGCCAACCTTACAGTTTTATTATATGTATAGATTATATTACTTATAAACCGTGATGAGAGCAACATATCCTGTAATATATTACTTTTGTTAGTAAGTATAATAATATAACATGTAATATAACATGTTACTTTACAAAATAGTAATGCAATAATAGAATACTAAAAAAGATTATTACTTTTTTAGGAACTAGTAACTAGTAAATTTTTTGCTACTTTTGCTCAAATCATGTCAAGCATCATTCATTCATTACAAATATACAAAAGTAAATTGTATACAAAAGTAAAAAAAAAAATTTAAACCACTGTTATTTTAATATTCAATTTGAAAAGCAAAATGAAAAAATGGATAACAGCTCAGATCTAAAATAAAAAGCAAAAAAGGGATAACGAGTGCCCACTTTTCATTATATATATTTTTTTATCAGACACAAGTAGCATGACCAAGATTTTTTTTTAATTATTATTATTGTGATTACTTATTTTTGACCTAAAGTGCATGCCAATTTTCATGTCACTTAAGAAAACAAAACATGTAACCCTTGGAGGTCCCACACTTGAACAAGCATGACAGCAAGATTAATCGGCTGCACTGGGCTTTTATGAGTGTGGCTTTTACACATTTAACGTTAGGAGTGCCAAAAGCAGAGACGAGTTTCCACAAGGTTTTAATGTGCTTACTTGTGTGATGAATCTCAATGTGGCAACTGAAAAACTATAAGTATGTAAAAGTAATGCAAGAGTAATACATTAGTGTAGATAGTAACTAGTAATAGTAATATCTTACTGTTGTAGAAAAGTAATAAGTCATAATAGTAATATATTACTTTCACTGAAAATGATAGTAACTTATTACTTTTACTAGTATCTGGACAGCAGTGATTATAAATCCCCATCATTGTTTAGCCATGATGTTAGAGGTAAAAACTAAATATTGATACAGAGCATGATATGCCATCATATACTCACTTTCACTAGTTTCAGAATTCCATAATTCTCTTCTCTTGGTTCCACAAAAGTAAAAAAAAAAAAAAATTTGTTTCTGACAACAGTAAACATTATGATGTGATTGCCAAAAGAAAAGAAAACTTATTCCAGAGTATTTAGTCGTGCGAAGACTGGAAGCCTATTTATACAAGCCACACTGCTGTCTGCTCTATGAGCGAGGCCTTTAATGGTAAAATGCTCTATTGTATCTCATCTCCGTAAGACGCTTTGAATAGTTTTGTCAACTAAATGAATATAGGTAATGTGAAACCACACCGTAATGCCCATTTTCAACTGCGAACTATGTGCCTTGGTGTGTTGTCTTGCATTACAGGACAAGCATGCTTAAGCAATCTGTGATTTTTTTACTTCCTTCTAGCATACTTTTTCTGAGTCGTCTAAACTGTCCAATCTGGCCTGTAAATATATCCAGTTCAGGAGTGAGATTTTTATGATTAATTACTGATTAAGTACCCGTTGTCTCTTGTATACTGAAATATCATTATGTTCCCTGATGAGGCAAACACAAGCATGGTGGGTTTTAAACATGGCACCACGTAGGCCGGAAAACACCTGTTGCTGGGTGAATTGTTCATATTATTATAGGCTGCGATGTGCTCCCTTATTTCTTTTATTTATCAGAAATGCCAAATAACTGTCCCATCCATTTATCCATATTTTCTGTCAGGAAGTGAGAGGATATTTTTCCTTTCGGAGGAGTAAAAGGGCTTAAGCCTGGAAATGGCAGCAATTAAAGTGCCAACCAGCATGTCTTCCCGTTTCATCTGTTAGTGTTTATGGTGAACAGGGCTCTCATAGCTCTTTGGAAAAGGAAGCAATGTGCATGTGTAATGCAGTTATGCTCCTACTGATGCATGAAGCTCCACGTCTGCTTCTTGTCAAGACCTTGCCACTAAAAGTCAATTTGCTTGGGCTCCACAAAATGTAATATTTCTCTAATCAGATAAACAAGGATGTTACGTAGGCTGGCTCTATTGATAGGAGGAAATAATTATACTTGGCTCGGAATAATTTAACCCCCCAGTGCATTACTGTAAACTCCATAAAATCTTGACCAGCGCCCTCCCATCACTGCCAGTTTTTTATTGTTGTAAGATAAGATTGAGATCTGAGAGGAAGTACAAGAAGAGGAAGATGGAGAACAGGAGGAGATGGAACAAGTAGGAATATTCCATTAATGCTTGTCTGTTTTTCTTCCTCTCTTTCAGCATGTGGTAATGACCATTTCCCCAAGCCTATTATAAGAAAAAATGGCCATCAGAGGTTTTCCTGTGAACCTCAGGTCAGTGAAGACATGGGTTCGATATCTCAACTACACAGCATGGTTCTGAAGATGTAACATCAAAATGATGCTTGGCTATCTTAAAACAGAGAACATTTACAGCGCAGCAGCCCTGATAAATAGAGATTATTATTAAACCTTTGCATGAAAAAAGTATTATATTATTGTATTATAATTTTCTACAAATTCTAGAATTCTAAAAGTTGAAGGAAAAAAATGTGGCTGGGACAACTCGAGAACTGCTCAAAATAAAAGGTTGCAAATGATTCGCGAATATTATATAAAATATTGCAACCTGTGATAATAAACACACACCCGTTGTCTATTGCTATTAATATTAATTCCTTGTCTTTTTAATTTTTTCCTAATGCAAGCATGCCTCGTGTAAAGACATACTCAGAGATTTCCAGATGATGAATGGTAGGGGTATCTCAAGCTGATGAAGCTCTTCATCTGGGCACTGTAACATCGTTTGCTCTGACATTGTCAAATGAATCCAGAGCTTGCCGCTGTAATGAGGCCTTATTGAATCTTGGTGTGGGGCAGATTAAGCCCACCTGGTCTCTGCGACAAGACTCCTCTTCTGCCCTGGCACTGCCCCATTACCCACCAGAAACCAGCTCCCAAATTATACGACAGAAAGGTCATACTGCAGAGCTTACAATGTAAAACACCAAAAGCATGCTTTATCGTTAACAAAATACGAACAGACCCCACAAGTTTGCCTGTAGTATGTTTCACTTTTTGAAGTGCCCTCACATCTATCAAATTTAACCCCTGTGAATGTCTGTGTTGAAGCTAGTGAGATGTGTTAGCAATGAAACACAATACACCTTGATCATGCCTCTAAATTAAAGCTGAATTTATCAACCTGTGGATGAGCAGTCCCATCTCTGCCTGTAATTATTTAGACTCCATTTTTAGTTAATTATTGTCATTAGCATTATATGTTCTAAGTGAGTGCATAATTTAGTTGGGCGAAAAAACCTCGGATGAGCATTTAAGATGAACAGAACGTTTGGTTTTTGGAGAAGTGGTAGAAAACAGCCGGGAAAACAGCTGAAACGGGAACAATTATTTTAATGATCTTAGAAACGCAGATGTTGTAAATTAGATTTAGGTTGCAGCTCGCCTACTAATCGTGAGCAAGGCTGTGTGCGGAGGCACGCAGAGGCTCGGAGACGGAAACATTTCTATCATAAGCAGGAGAACCGGTGTTCCTGACAACTTTACATGTCAAACAGTGAGAGATGCAAATTAATGAAGAGCTGTGAAGTTAAATGCACAAAGGTTATAGAAGTGATCATGAATGAGCTCTATTTATTAATTCATGACAGCTGAAACTATTAAATGAGCTCTATTTATTAATTCATGACAGCTGATACTATTTTTAGAGTGAGTTATTGTTCAAGAAAATGCATTTTATATCTAGTGATATAAGGAGGTAAATAGCAGCAGGATGTAAGTTGTACGATTACTAGAAGCTGTCTTTTGAGGTATGCATGGGTCCATCCTTAACATTATATTATATTACCATTCTAAGTTGTAGGTGTATGCTTAATGATACTCATACCATTTCTTTACAAAATGCATATATTGTGAATCTCTTATTTTTGTTTGATTGGAAAATAGGCTTCACATAATTTAGGCTGGGTAGCAAATGTGCATAAATTATCTGCAAGGAAATTGCACTTGACTAAAGTATTATTATATGGCAAATTTGCACTAAAGTAGTAAGTGCTGCTGATTTGAGTTTACAGAGAGGCAAATTACTTCTGCAACACAAAGCTGTTAAGGAGCTAAAAGCACCACATAGGGCTCCAGTAAAGAGAATTGCTCTTAGGCGAGACCGCAGTTTCCCTAATAAAACAGTTGGGTGCAAGTAAACTGTGGAAAACATATAAACACCTTGCAAACATTACCAGGGTACACTGGCTAAGCAAGTGGGTAAAGTGCTTTGGTGTAAATATTTCGGTGTTGGCTGTTGTTTTTGTTAGGGATTTTAAAGGTGCATAAAACACATACTGGAAGAGAGAAGGAGAGCTAAGGAGGAGAAAGTGAATGATGAGAAGAGGGGCTGCCAGGTGCTCTTTTTTTTTGTTGGGAGCAGCACAGCGTGAGGAAAAGCTTGTTAAAATCCTAATGGTGGCTATCAAAGGGTATTGATTATCTTTCCTGGCCTGTTTGGGTGACAAAGTGAGCATTAAGGCTGGGACCAAGTGTGTGGTGTGTGTCTTCTGGGGTGGTCTGCTCCCTTAGTGGTGAGAAGGCTGCCTGAAGCAGCTTCACCATCCCATTCACCTTTCTGCCACCAGATAATCCACTTCTCTAGCTCACAATGAACAGGTTGCCCTAGGGCCTGGGGATGAAGCTGAAGCCTGATCTTACTGCCCACAGCACACACTGAAGCATGCTCTTACTGCTGTGTGAATATTGCACAAATGCAGGTGCTGTATCTCATTCCATGGGAGTAACTATGTTTGGGGGCCACGAATGTGATGATGAGTATCTAATGTACCTAATACATTAGTTACTCAGTGTGTGTGTGCATGTACACTCACCTAAAGGATTATTAGGAACACCATACTAATACGGTGTTTGACCCCCTTTCGCCTTCAGAACTGCC
>JAQQZT010000039.1:24635941-24649103 GCA_030068275.1 Clarias platycephalus
TGCAACGTGCAACTCAACAACAGGCTTGTTTACTGTTAATCCAAACTAATGACATTATCTGTCAACTGTTTAGACAGCTAGGGTCACTCTTACGCTTTCTGTTGTGCTATTTTATTTCTGAAAATAAGCCTTTAAATGAACTGACCATAATAAACTTTTTTCTCAGCTTCATAAATTTATCTTGGGTGATCATTTCAACAAACCACAAGCAAAAGCAGCAAATTATTTAATGGTAGCTCTACTTTGGCAGAATTATTTAAAGTACAGTAATTGCATCCCAAGCCTCTTCTACGTACATCTATTAGGATCAATCACAATCAGAGAGCAGTGTAATGTTACAGCTCAAAAATATCTCCTTAATAATGGGAAAATTAGTGAAAAAGTGTTGACCTGAATCTAGAACAAATGCAAGATTATTTTTGCAGTAGGGAAGGCGGAAGCATATAAATTGGCAACATGTTGCCTGCTGTGATAAAGCTTAGTGGAAAATGAAAACATAGAAGGACGTACAGGAATAATTTCAAATCACTCCAACAGTTTGCCAAACTTCTTATACATTTTTTTTATTTAACTGTCAGTATACAGTACAGAAAATGTGGATGTCAGACTTGATATATTTTCTTCTTACAAGTGGGAAACACAACATTGGCATGTAGCACACATTATTAAAACTTATCCTAATTATTGTATTGCAATTATTGACCTTCTATATAGTTGAATCTTGCAGTGTGCAGTGTCTGATTGGGTGCAAAAGAAGAATGGATTACATTCCTCTGTGCTTGCTTCAGTGTAGGTTACTTTTTCTGAGATAGACGGTGAGGGCTTGTGGCCTAGTTCACTGTACTGTATCTAGGGAGTCTCTCGATAAACATGGCTGAAAATCTGTTCAAGAAGCAACTTGTGAACAGACCTCATAAAGGCAGCAGGGAGCCATGAGCCTGCCAACACAACATTATCATAAAACTAATATCATGATCAGGGCATCCCTGTAGTTCAAGCAAATTTAAAACTGAATTGCCTGTGCATTAAAATGTATATGATTGTATATATTATTTCTGTATTTACCAGAATATTTTGTTATGAATTTTACAGTTCATTCTTGGCCATATAAAAGTGAACCAACTTTGATACATGGCAGATCATATTTTGGAATCTGACTAGTGTTTTAACAGATGTTATAGGCAATATACTATAATAATATTAGATTCCATAAGCAATATAGAGATAGAAATACAGTATATGCATTTTTAGAAACAGCACTTGTGAATTAATCATTAACGAAGCTAACTAAACTGTTGTTAGTCTTTCAGCTGTTCCTGTACCTAAACTAAACTAAACTAAACTAAACTAAACACACTAATTGCTTTTGACCTATTTATTTATTACAAAAAGAAGAATTTTGTAACTAGAAATGTGATTATTTTAGGGCCTAAATTACAGGTTGAGATTTCTAACTCAGTTTGTATTTTAATTAAGGGATTATGAAAAAGAGGCATTATTGTGCTACACCGAGAGCCATATATTAAAATACAGTATAGAATTTCAACACCTTAAATAAACCTGAACTATGATTTCATTTAGAAAATAATTAACACCAGAAATCAACAAGCCCTAAAACAATTAATTTTTCTGAAATAGCCAAGTCCCCACCCCTTTTTCATAAACACATAAACATAAACATCATAATCATCATTTTTATGCTCAAAGGAGCTTGTTATTATTAATATACATATTCATTCATTCATCCAGTCATTTAGTCTTTCACTGTTATACTGATCCATGATACTCAGGAACCTGGAAAAGGATTTTTTGGGAAGTTTTAAATCAAATAATTATAATATGTCATGTTATGATGCTGAAGGTTCTTTTAGAGTGAATGCTATTATTCGGGCTAACTATTAGTTTGCTGAATAGATAATTGTGAACTGAATGAAATCAAGCTCATATTGTTTCAAAATAACTGCAATTAATATCATAATTGCTCTTCATTTAATGTAAGAAGCATCAATGGTCTTTTTATGTTTAAACATTTAGCAATATAATCGGTATATATTAATTAATCACAAATTGTGCTTTTTGAACAAAATGAATAAAAGAACGGTCATTGCTTCGAATGTTGTAGAGAACTTAAAAGCCTACAGTTGTTGTTCCAAATGGAAATAAGAAAATTCCAAACCAGCTTCAAATGTTTTTGAAGAAACCTTAGAATACATAGCAGTTATCTTAAATCCTACTGTAATAATTTATTCTACTTATTATTATTATTATTATTATTATTATTATTATTATTATTATGAACATTAACACTATCCTAAAACTATCAAATCATTAACAGGTCACTAGCATATTGGCTCTTTATAGCACATCTCTGTGAAATTCTCTCTCCTACTGTAATTGGTAGGTGTTGATTCATTAATGGTCATTGGCTTTGGGTTAATGATCAGAAAATTTACGGTTTCAAGGTTGGGACTTTGAGCAAGGCCCTGATGCCTATTTGCTCGATGGGTGCAATATCAAGTTCCTAAGAACTTTTGTTTTCTTCTTCTTTTCCTTCTTCTTCTTCTTCTTCTTTTACTGTTACTCCTTCTCCTCTGACTTCTATGACTACTGCTTCTTGCTTCCTTTTTTTTTTTTATATATAAAAATATGCCCTGGACACAATAGACATTAAACATAATCTTACCCTAATTTATATGTTTTTAATGTGTGTCATTTCTGATATGGTAAAGTCTTTGAGCTTTACTTTGAGATTGATCACATCTGTCACCATGCTGTTGTTAATTATTTTCTTATAAAAGTATTCCCCAGTGTCTTTTATTTCTTAAATGTCTGTAAGATTTTAAATTAATTCCATCTATCTCACTTCTGTATGTGCTGTTTTTAATCTTCCCATAAGAAGTGTAGTATGGTCAGTCTATCCTGACTTGTAGGAGGTCTTTAGTAGAAATCTAAGGAAGTAGAAGAAGAAAATTCATTAATGGGATAACCTGCTTGTTCAGTACAGTACATTCAGATAGTCAATTGACTTCATTTTGTTACCACATACCTTTATGGAGCCTAGACCTGACCAACTGAAACAACGCCAGATCATAATACTGCCTCCAGAGGCTTGTACAATGAGCATGCAAGTGCATGTCCATGTGCTTCCCTTCTTACCTTCGCTTTGGGATAGGATCAATCTGGACTACTCAGACCATATGACCTTTTCCCATTTGACCTGAATTTTACATATTAATTTCTTATGATTTTCTCTTTTTATGTAAAGAAATACATATATGAATTCATAGAAATATTTGTAATTTGGAGCAATTTGCTATTGAGCTATTTGTTTATACTACAATCTGATTTATTTACACTATTCTATTTGCACTTAAGTTATAAAAATGTAATCTGCCACATTTATTCCCATTACTACAGAAATAATCACTGTTCAACTATTTAACAGTTCAGGATCTGATTTACCACAAAAAAAAACTTTTTAAAGATATAGAATATTCTAATATATATATTGTAATGCACTATGCTGTTATCTGTTACTGTATGGACCAAATGAGGAAGGGTTCCCTGTTGAGTCTGGTTCCTCTCAAGGTTTCTTCCTATTGCTATCCCAGGGAGTTTTTCCTTTCCAATGTCGCCGTCGCCCTTGGCTTGCTCATCATGGACAATCTAATCATTATGATCTATACACATTTTTACTTGTTTTACACATTTCCATAATCTTCTTTTAATTTTGTGAAGCTGCTTTGAGATAATGACCATTGTTAAAAGCACTATATGAAAATAAAAATTTAATTAAATAAGCTCAGAAAAAAAGCATGTTAGAGTGGTGCGTTTTTACAGTAAACAAAAAAAAGAGGGATTGTCTGCACTATTGTTACCTGTTCAAGCAAAATCTGTTTCAAATGAAAGAAAATAAATCTGTCACAATGCATGCTGCCACACTGTCAACTGAAGTGCCATTTATGGAATATTCCAGAGAGTCAACAGGACAATTTAATTGGAAAATGGCGCTTATCTATGTGTGATCTTGCTCTAGTAGCTATCCTGGAATATACAGGGGTTGGACAATGAAACTGAAACACTGGCCAATTTAGTGTTGAGGTTTAATGGCTAAATTTGATTGATTGCACATTCCACCGGTAAGAGCAGAGTGTGAAGGTTTAATTAGCAGAGTAATAGCACAGTTTTGCCTAAAATATTGCAATGCACACAACTTTATAGGTGACATATCAGAGTTCTAAAGAGGACAAATTGTTGGTGCGCGTCTCGCTTGCACATCTGTGAACAAGATAGCAAGTCTTTGTGATGTATCAAGAGCCACGGTATCCAGGATAATGTCAGCATACCACCAAGAAGGATGAACCACATCCAACAGGAGTAACTGTGGACGAAAGAGGAAGCTGTCTGAAAGGGATGCCCGGATAACCCGGATTGTATCCAAAAAACATAAAACCACAGCTGCCCAACTCACTGCAGAATTACAGTAAATGTGCACCTCAACTCTCCTATTTCCACCAAAGCTGTTCGTCGGAAGCTCCACAGGGTCAATGTACATGGCCAGGCTTCTATTGCCAAACCTTTGGTCACTCGTGCCAATGCCAAACGTTGGTTTCAATGGTGCCGGCAGCAAAAATCTTGGGCTATGGACAATGTAAAACATGTATTGTTCTCTGATGAGTCCAACTTCACTGTCTTTCCCAGGCTGTTTAGGGTTTAGCTGCCGTATTGCAGAAAAACCACATAGATATCCATCCAGAGGCAGAGTGTGTACACTATTCTGCCGATACACATATATGTAAGAATTAACTAAATTTACAGATAGGCATGATCTTGTTTCAGCTCTATTCATTTACAATAGGTAGACACAGCTCTGCAGGCTACATTAGGTACAGTCTGTGCATGCCCAGAGTGAATCATGGGGGTGGATCAGTGATGATTTGGGCTGCAAAATCATGGCATTCCCTAGGCCCAATACTTGTGCTAGATGGGTGTCACTGCCAAGGACTACCGAACCATTCATGTGCACCCAATGGTTCAAACATTGTATTCTGAAGGCAGTGCCGTATATCAGTATGATGATGCACCAATACACACAACAAGACTGGTGACAGAGTGGTTTGATGAGCATGAAAGTGAAGTTGAACATCTCCCATTGCTGGCACAGTCACCGGATCTAAATATTATTGAACCACTTTGGGGTGTTTTGGAGGAGTGTGTCAGGAAATGTTTTCCTCCTCCTGCATCACGTACTGACCAGGACACTATTCTACAAGAAGAATTCCTCTGGCCACTGTGCAGGACTTGTACCTGTCATTCTCAAGACGAATTGATGCTGTATTGGCTGCAAAAGGAGGCCCTAATGCAGCTGATCTCAAAGTACTCACTGGGAGTCCTAGAATCAGAGGCATCAACAAATCTTAGACCCAGACTATCATTACCCTTCAGGAAGTGCTGTTACGCTGGTGAAGAAGCCATACCTGTTCTTAGCACATCAGAGGACATAGCTAGTGCGTCTAGAGATGACATTCCAGGCATTCCTTTAGTGGTGAGTATAGGGAAACCTATGTTATCAAAGACTGCACTGTTCCCCACTCCAATTTTTACTTTCACAATGTAGGCTGCAAGAAAATATTGAGGCTATTTTTTTATTGAGGTTTTTTGCCATGAGTGATCCAGGTAAATAAAAACAAATGACTCTTCTCTGAGCACAATACACATAGATACATTAGCACAAAAATCCACAAAGCCACAAATCACTGAACAGACATTTGCTTAATTGATATTTAGGGGTGCAAAGATTGATCGATGTTGTAAACTAAAATCGATAATCAATTTAGTTTGAAACAAATTTAATTGTCAATTTGTTGATGATGTCATCGTGCTCTGGCATGCAGGTTCCAGGTTCATTAAAGTGGAGTGAGTAATATCACATGGCAAACACCTTCACGAGCAAAAATCTCCTAAGTGTGGGAGAATCAGAAGGAAAGACTTTGTGCTGTGTGGCCAAGTGCTGGTTTGTGAAGGATGTGAGAGTCGGGTTAGTGGGAAAGGATTCACACCTGAAGAGAATGCAGATAATTAGTGACTGTTTGTTGCTGCGAGTTGAGTTTCCAGGTCTCCTTAATGAACCTTTTAACTGAAATTCACATGCACAACAGGCGTGCATTCTTTCTCTCTCTCACATAGTTGCACTCCACCTTTTTGATCTCATAGCACACTTCACTTGACCCTCACCCCCTGTCACTTGACCACACCACTTTACCACAAACTTAATCTTAGTCTTCTTAACATTTCACAACTCCCATAATTACCGTCTGCCATCTTTAAGCTTTAATTAATAGTTGTAAGTATTTATCTTTAGTACTGTATTATGATTTATTACATGCACAGAACAACCTAAATTCAAAAGTTAAAAGCTAAATAAAAGGTATTGATTAATTAATTTTTATAATCTGATTAATTTATTAATCACTCCAATTATTAATAGATTAATCTATTAACCTTCAAAGTTTAAACCGCAGCAGAAAATAATAAAATGGCGGCAATGATTAAAGTTCACATTATACTTCCATAATCAGGTCTCAGAGGGTCCCAAAATCTTATCTTCTATACTGCTTATCCTGTGTATAGTGTTGCCTGGGCCTGGAACGTATCCCAGGAGAAACAGGGTGCCAATCCATTTCAGGGCACACATACACAAATTGCATGTCTTTGGACTGTGGGAGAAAACCAGAGTACCCAGAGGAGACCCACCAAGAATGGAAAGAACATAGAAACTCCAAGCACACAGAACAAGGTGAGGATGGTGGATCAACCCTGATAGTGCAGGGCCACAGTGCTAATCATTCCACTGTGCCACCTTGGCTCCAAAACGTATATGCTTATTTTGAAACACCACTCAGATCATGCATTCTGGCATGCCTGATAATCCCTGTTTTACTTCTATTCCAAACAAGCTGTTTCAGCATTTTTGTAGTTTCAAACCAAAATGAGCTCTTGTCCCCACAAACCCCTATGCCAGTCTACTATATGTGTTGTGCTAAGTTATAATGATGCTAGATAAACAACCCAAGTTACCACTATTCAGCCTACTATTCAGACTACTCTGATGAAACTGAACACTAGAATTCTTGGGAATTTTGCAAGAATCCTTAGACAGCCAACACCACCCCCTCCCCCACGCACATGCACACATGTCTCTCCTCTTACTCCACATGCACTATACTGCCGTTCTTCAGCGCCAGCAGCTTTTGTTATGCTAATATAGGCTATCAGCCACCAGGTCAACACCAGGATGAAGTAAAATCTTGAACTCAACTTTGCAAAGAATCATGTAATACACAGATTTAAACTGTTTATTGAGATTTAAAATAGTACATACAGTACTGCGCAAAAGTCTTAAGCACCCCCACATTTCTTTAATTAAATTAAATTAAATTAAATTATGTAGATTAAATCAAATAAATGTAAGCAAATGTTTAATGTGACAATATGAAAATTACCTAAAGATGCAATTTAAAAATTGGCCGTGTATGTAAGAACCTCAGCCGCAACCTCATCTCCCATCTTATTTGTTCCAACCTCTCAACATTCAGCATCACCAGTATACTAAAAACTGACTTGATCATCTGTCATGATCTGCACTTGTTTCTCACTGGTTTATGCCTTAAGTTAGATGCTTTTTTTTATGTTCAAATGAATAACATTCCTCTAAAAATGGTCAATTACAGGAACTAGACTGAAAATACGAATGAAACAAACAAAAAAAAAAAGCCTGGCGAACTATTCCTGAAGTCTACATTAAAAATACAAGAAAGTCTGGTTCTTTGGAAGCAAAATATGAAGAAATATGTGTCTTTGTGTGTATGGCCATGGGGAGCTCAAGACTTTTGCAACTATAGTACTAGTAGCATAATTTGTTGAGATGTGATTGTGTCAGTGTCATACATTTAGTGTACACTTTGCACAAATACTTTATGTGAATCTATAAATCAGACACACAAAGCACAAGGCAGGGGACAACTGGTGTGGACAGTGCAACAAGGACATCTGTCACAAATGTAAAAAGGAGGGTCCTTGGGTGCGTGGCAGCTGTTGCCACCTGCATGACTGTGACTGAGTTCTAAGTGTACCTTTTATTAAAATTAAAAGTTTCACTAGAATGTTTTGCCTACAACACTGTTGGACCTCATCTGTGACTTGTGAAATGTGATTTGGAATTTGACAGTTGTATAGATTGGCATGAGATTTCTTGTTATTCAGGTTTATTCTTGCATAAAAGCTAATTTGTTTCCTTATATTTTTGAAGAGTTAAAAATCACTGGGAAATTGTTTATCTTATATATCAACTGTGTTCCAGTAATCAATCTCTCTCTCTCTGATATGTTATCATTTACTATAGTCTGTTGTAGCAAGAATCAGTGCTGAGCACTAGGCAAGAGGACTGGGTATGCAAATGATAATTTCCCCCCTTATGACATCATAAAAGGCGGAAAATCTGAAGTGCATTTTCTAGCACAGGTTTCTACACAGATTTAAAATGGGAAAAAAGGAAAAAAAAGGTTTCCTTCATATTTTGTATTTGCACACACACCCATTCTTATTTCAAAAAGGTCAAAAGTGAACTGGTATATTAGGTGACCTTTGAATATTTTAAGCCATTGTTTGCAACCTAACCAGAGTAATATGGTTAGCATGTTATATTCTAAGATGGTGCTAGATAGCAGAATGACTATTTCATTTTACCAGGTTTAATGGCAGAGGAAAGTGCAGGTGGCTTGCCCTACAATGGTACCTCAGGGAATGTGTTGTCATCACAACCTATGAGCCATGATTATGGCATCTTTCCAAGGTTAGACAAAGCTGTTATTTTGGGAGCTGCCATGTGTCCGGTTGGCCTTGGAGACAGCAAAAAATTTCCAGCTCTGCTGTTCTGCGCACAGTGCCCAGCCTCCTCTAAGTGGAGGAAGTGTCTGGTCTGTTCACAGCCTTGCCTTTTACATAAACCAGAGGACAGCAGCATGTTAGTGTGTAATAGAGCATAGCCCTGAGCATGGGATGAAACCCAGGCAGTGTTTTAAGAGGAATATTTCATCAAAATAAGCTTAGTGAAAAGTTAGCAATGAATTCAAGGACCACGTAACATGATTGCATTTGATTACAAGTCTAACTGGCAAGGAGTCACATATAACGGGCTCATTTTTCAATAATAAAATTTAGTATTTGTTTAGTTACATTAATTCGTTCTTCAGTTATACTCAAATGTGTGTACTAACTTTATTTAAACCACGTTTACAGAGCTAAATTGTTTTCTCAGGGGCGTGTATGAACCAAGTTAAAGATTTGTTTAGATGTTTAGTAACACTGTGTATTAGTAACATTATTCATAGTGAAAGTAATTTTAATGGTCATTTGGTAATGGTAATTTTTTTATGTGTTCGGAATTTACCAACTAAATAAGGGATAAACAGCAATTAAATAATACTATCATTGTGTCTTTGTATTTGGTTCATTTTTAGAAAACGCTGTTTTCTTTGAGCTATTTCATACGCTATAGACAACAAACGTTATTATGGTGAAGTTAAATGCAAATATAATTTTACTGACCATTGTGTTACTCAAAATAATGATTTAATTATGACTCAATTAAATATATAATTTATGATTTAAAACAAAAACCTGTCAGATAGACAAATCTGCAAATATCTTCTTCTTTTTTTTTTTTTTTTTTTTTCTGCAGGAGAGATCTGGCAGCTTATCTTGTCCAGCAATCCAACCAGCTTCATAAATGATTTTATTCCTTCTACAGTCATCCAGACCATCTCATAAATCCTCCATCATAACTGACTCCATAACATCTGGTCATGCACTGACTTCCATCAAAACAGCATAGGTTGTCCCATCATACCTACTCTGGCCTTTAAGTGACACACTTAGAAGCTACATATCACTTGCTCAATCAACCAAACTAACAAAATTCTTTATTTTTCTAGACCTCTCAGCAGACGGATCAGGAAATTTTGCTGTCCACCCTCACAAGCCTTGGAACTGGTGTTGCAGCCTTGCAGTGGTTAGTTTGCTACCAAGTGTAGCAGTCATTTGAGCAATCATGAAAGGGATCCACACTTTGCATGGTCCTCTTGTTTTCTTCCCCTATACTTACTCTGTCAGAAGGTAGTATCCTCTCACTGTTTTTCATATCTCATCTTTTCTCATGACACTCATTCACCCAGACCCTTATGTTTCCGCATGTCTATCCACATGGCCGTACGTCATCTTTCCATGATTGGCGGCTTACCACCTGAAACTAAATGGTTAAGAGATATGTGAATTAACCCAAATGAGTATGTACTGTAGGATTAAATGAAGCTAATCCTCCTGGATACAGCTACATACATCACATTTATTTCTAATGACCATAATACAAAAACATGGACACAAATTTAGTTTTTTCATTCTCTATACTTCAAATCCATAACATTTGTTTGCATTATTTGTTTCAAACATAGTTGCAAATAATAAGTATAATAAGAATTATTTATTTATTTATATAATTAATAATTATTTACAGGGCCGTACTCTGAATTTCTTCGCGACTTCTTGCGGATTTCCTTTCAAACCTAATTGTTTTTGTAGACTAAGCATTGATTGCTAGAGACTTTGAGAATAATTTTGAGAATCCAGAAGACCCATTGAGAACAACTTTTCTGTCCATTTTGGACTCAGTAGGGTCAAATCAATAAATAGCAGGACCCACTCACAAGGCTGGTGACACTCTAGATTTAGTACTAACCTTCAAATGAAATATAGAAAATATGGTCACATTTCTACGGTCCATAATTATCTCAGGCCATTATCTCATCTCGTTTAAAGTGTGTCTTAGAGATAATGTACAGTATGTACGTTGCCATGCGACCACATTCAACATGCATTCACATCAACTACTGCAGAGAACTTAATCTACAATCTCCCAGAGTTATCAGCTATGATTGGATCCCCATCTGAGTTAATAGAACTCAATGTTTAGAGTCAACATTCAGTTATACCATATATAATGTAACTCCAGTTAAAAGAAAAATAATTAGAGAAAAAACTTGATCCCTGGTATAATGATCACACATGCAGCTTAAAACAGTCTACTCAAACAAGAGCGTAAACGGCATCAAACAAATTTGATCCTAGAATATAAATAAGTTCTATACTGTTAGATCAACATATTTCTCTTTTCCTATAGAAGATAACAAAAATAATCCTACATTTGTATTTAATACTGTAGCAAAATAAACTAGTAATAAGACCACCACAGAAACGTGATACCGATATGAGGACCTTTTCAATAATAAAAGTGAAAATATCAAGCAAACATTCAGGCTTTAAAACCAGACAATTTAATCAATATATATTGATGCAGGTAATAATCTAACTATATTAGGCCAGCACATAAATAATTTACTCCCCTTCAAGAGACTAAACTAAATCTAATAATCTCTTCAGCAAAATCATCAGTGTATGTTCATGTCTGTTTTTCCTTCTGGCTCTCTCTCCTTGGTTATGCTGTCATAGTTAGTCTTGCCGGAGTTCCTACTTGCACTCTGCTCAGAATATACATTAAGCTTTTACTTTCTTTGACTTTTAGACAATCTAACTGTTCTCGTACCTGGGGACGGTTCTGCTGTTTCAGGATGTTGTTCTTTTATGACTTGTGATGGCAGAGACACAATAGATCAAGACTGACATTCCCACAATAGTTTTGTACCTGAGCATTCACCAACAAAAATTACTTCATATTAACACTTTTCCTGCTATACTAAACTTCCAGCCTCCTAACACACAGTATGACTGCAAATCAATCCTTGCTATCTGACAGCATCCAAATGACGAGTGATTCCCTGTTGAATCTGGTTTCTCTCAAGATTTCTTCCTATTTTCATCACAGGGAGTTTTTCCTTAGCACTATAGACTTCGGCTTGCTCATCAGGAACATACTGATAATTACAATTTATGCGAATTTCCTTTTCAAAGTAATTTCCATATTTTTTATTATAATTCTTATATATTATAATTCTATATTATTCTGCTTACTTTACAAATAATATAATTGCTAATATCAGTGAAGTTTTGCTTAAATGGCTTGGTACTTAACAACTATTAATAGAACATAATAGTAATAATAGTAATGTAATTAGCTTCATATTATTTTTTGTTTGTTTGTTTTAAGTTGACTTTGTTGTATTTAATCTAGGGCTATATAAATGACTTTACATCAGTATAAGTAGCATGGAAAATTGGCAAAAACCAATAATAATTTCAGGTTTTGTGTAATGCCTCCAAAAGCTCCCAAACCAATGGAGTGTTCCAGCAGTGATCTTCTTGATCAGGAAGCCAGATCCAGAGAGACTGCAGCCAAGACAGTCCTGTACAACTACCCAAGATCATCATAGTGAACATAGTGAACTAGAAAATTAAGTTAAATGTCTGGCTTGGTATAGTGATCAGATCCATCTTCTTTTAGATCTTAGGTCATTTTTAGCTTTTCTTTTTATTAGGAAAGAGTATGAAGGCCAGAGTATCAAATCTGCTGGAGTTCTACAAAGATGAAGACTAAATAACAGGCATCTTTATAATATGGTGTTTGTGATATTTCTGTAATTGTGATATATCTGCCTGTTATTAGTGATTTTTATAGGTTTGATTTCAGCACTGATGGCAGTGTGTATTAAGGTTTATTTGTTTGCCCACCTGGTATATGAAATTATGCATGCAAGTTTGTTTGGTTGGCTTGCTCATTTCTGCTTTTTAAATTATATTACCATTTTAGCTGAATCGAAAGACTCTGTTTAAGAATTTCTTTTGCCTCCACTCCAAAAAAGATCAAGGTCTAAGTAAAAGATGAGATATCACAGAAAAAATATTGAGTATCCATAAAATAATGGACAAAGTGGGATAGATGATTGGACAAAGAGCTTTAACAACCATGTAACAAAACTATTACAAAACAATCAGCACTGCATGGGCTTAGGTCACACTCAACACTCCAGCCTCAATGGCTCATTATTTTCATTCTTGCATATGATGAATCTGATCAGTGTCGCCTTGCACCTTCAGGGTCCGGGTTCGATTCCCGGCCAGGCTCGATTCCCGTCTCTGTGTGCATGGAGTTTGC
>JAQQZT010000039.1:24649203-24661953 GCA_030068275.1 Clarias platycephalus
CCTGGGATAGGCTCCAGGTCCCCGCGACCCTGAATACAGGATAAAGCGGTATAGAAGATGACTGACTGACTGACTGTTTCATATTGACACTACTAAATATTGATATTACTCATAAAACTGGATTGAAAATATCCATATTGCATTATCTTAACCTCTTAAGAGAGGTAAAGCATGGAAAAACCTGCAGCAAAACTCACAAACTGTATTTAATTTCTTGAGAAATTATCATCTTAAAATACACTGTGTGGTCAAAGATTTGTGAACACATGACCATCACCAACATATGTGCTTTTGAACATCCCATTCTAGATTTAGTCTTTTCTTTGCTTTTACTTTTAACCTCCACTTTTCTTGTAAGAATTTCCACTAGATTTTGGAGTGTAAATTCATTTTCCATTTCACCAAAGGTTTTCAAGGGATTGAAGTAAGGGCTGCCACTCAAACTCTTCCACATCTACCTTGACAAAGTGTGTGTTCATGGACCTCACTTTGTTCACAGGGGCATGGGGTCTTGCTGGAACATAACTGGGCCCCTTAGTTCCAATGATGGGAAATCATACAAAGACATTGGGTAAAATGCACATATAGTGTAATTATCAGGTACCTGGTTTTTTTTTATAGTGTACATTGAAACTTGAATCCTCTATTTACACTTGATCAACAATGAAAGGCACATAATTGATTATGTTAATTATGTAAATTGTGTGTGGAGTACATTTATGTATGACAGTGTTTAAATTTATCTCCAATTTTGGGGGAGCATGGTGGAGTATGAGCTTTATCCTCAAAAATTCAAAATTGATCATCTATGTGTGGTAACAAAATTGTGGTTTGTGTGTTTATTTTTTATTTTTATTTTTGGAAAACAAATATTTTTATGAAAAAAATGTTTGAATAAAATGTTAAAAGATGTAACTTTAATGATTTCTAAAGATGTGATCTGTTAACATGCTAGATACATAGATGTAGTAATTAAAAAGCATCATTATGTTGACTACATTGAAACGCTGCAATATCTGTGAAAGCTGCACAATACTCAATTAAGTACAACTGTAGTACAGAAATTAGCATAGACCAAACATTTCAGTTCTATTTATACATTTACATTTTGATGGACTGCACCACTTTTAACTATGAAAAGATTATAATAATTGTGTAATTATAAGATGTCAGAGGTCTCAAAGTAATTATTTTTTAATAACATTATAAATATAACAAGGTTAGATTACTTCTAAGTTTGTTGACATTGCTGGTAAAAGAGTGTGGGTAAGTATTGAGGGGACAATAAGCTTTTAACTCTTTGATAAAAAAAAAAAGTTTAATATGGAAAATAAAGTTTAGATTGATTTCTTAGTTTCTTGGAACTTGGACATTAGTTCTGCATAGTTCCTTCTTAATAATATATCAAGCTTACTCGCTCACTCACTCATCATCTACCGCTTTATCCTGTATAAAGGGATGCGGGGGCCTGGAGCTATCCTAGGAGACCTAGGACACGAGGTGGGGTACACCCTGCACAGGGTGCCAATCAATTGCAGGCCACATACACACACTCATTCACACATTACGGGCAATTTGGATACACCGCTTGACCTAATCTGCATGTCTTTGGACTGTGGGAGGAAACCGGAGTACCCAGAGGAAACCCACCAAGCACGGGAAGAACATGCAAACTCTATGCACACAGAGGCAGGAATCGAACATGGACGGGAATCGAACCCAGACCCTGGAGGTGCAAGGCAACAGTGCTAACTATGGTGTCTAACCATTAAGACACCATGCCACCTTATTTCCAGCTCTTTCAATGAATTAGATTTTTTCTGTTGATCTTTTCTTTTTATTAGGTGTCAGCTTTGGGTTTGTAATGAAGATGAGAAGGATTGGTGCAGGGAAGAACTTTTGCTGTTCGTAAAAGTCCCCCCCAACTTTAATAATTTGTACATTTTTGCTTGTTTTTAATCGGAGCTCGTATTAAGTCAAAATGAATGAATGAATTTGAGCTTAGTGCTGCTACATGACCTTTTTGACAAATGAGTTGGTTGGATAATTGTGCCTCAGAAGTGCAGCTGTGGGAAAACAGCTCATCAAATTCCATAAGGTCTAAGCCACAGTTGCTGATCATAAAGGCTTGCACAAACTGCCTGTGAGCCATTATGTCACAATGAAACTCCAGTAAACACCCCTGGAACTTAGTTTTAAGTTTTACCTCCAGTGTTATTATCTACAGCACTTGGTATGGCTAGAATAAATGATTTAATCAGAATAAGTACAAGTTTGTAACCGCTCAAACTTTCTGCAGATGTTCTAGGGGTGTTAGGCATAACGGCAAGTAGTTCAGTGGCAAGTAGTTCAATCCTATTGGCATTTAACATGAATTTCCTGTCATTATAGCACACAGTTATGTAAGTGATTTATTTACAGGCACACTATTGTGTATAATGAACCCAAATAATGATCATGTCCCTTTTCATCTGGTTCCTCTTAAGGTTTCTTCCGCATATAATCTCAGTTTTTCCTTGCCAATAACCCCTCCAGCTTGCTCATTAAGCATAATTTGCTAGACATTTATAAATCTGTAAATTAAAAAAATATTGCCTCTGACAATTAAGCAATATCACATGAGAGTGGTGTTGTGAGGAATATCAGCACAGCTGCACAAATGCGTAGCACAAAGTGCTGAAAACATCACAGCCATGCTGATATTGAGTACAACAGCACAACCTTAAGTGTGATATTGGTTTTATACAACAGTTCTTTAAACAGCATTTACATCAACAGATTATGATTAGATATTTTTTATAATAAAGTTATTTGCCTCTGCCAACACATATCCTTCTGCCACTGGTGAACGGACATTTAGGGACTGACATTTGGTATAATTAACATGGGTAAAAATAGTTTTTAATACTTACTGGTACAAAGTAGTTCCATTAATCAGGGGTTAGAGGGGTATTTGGGATTTAGCCTTGTGTTAGAAGCTAGTTAAGTTTGTAGGTGATATGGTCTGTGAACAGAACAACGCTGATGGTACAGAAGCAATCCTGACTGACATAGGAGCAATTACTAAGAAGACAAAGCATTGTTTAAGATGAGGTGTGTTTTCTTACTGAAAGTGCTTCTTTGAATGATTTTGAATGTGAGTTTTGGTAGGCAGCTACTCTCTCCTCTTTCAAGTACTGCGGACTATACCGACCTAGTTTCACCCATGCTGGTGACTGACAGTGTAATAACAATTATTAGAACACCTGTGACGCAGAGTGGTAAACTGTTATGCTCTGTATCACTATTCGTGAAATACCTCTCATCCAACTAACTGTTGGTAAAAGTGCTACACAGGACAAATACAATTTAATTGAACTGAATAAAATAGATAAATCCCTACTTTTTAGCAACTGATCTGATAAATCCTCTATTTCATCTATGATCTCCAATTCTCTGGGCTGGAGAACATTTGTCCAAAAGATCTTCCCTCATTTGATGTTTTGATGATGGCATTAGAATGCTCTCTAACTTCTGTCAGTCCAAAATCTCCAACAGGCCTTGACTCCTTGACTTAGGTTCATATCAGTTGAGTCAGAAAAGACTACACCTATCAGGAAAGATGTTTCATCATAGGATAAGGTTGATTAGTCACAATTATTTTGTATTGATTTGCAGTAATCTTTTCCTCTAAGCAGACAAGCCAAACCAATACATGCCAGTACTGTAAACCTGCCCCTGCAGCTTCACAGAGCCCTTTTTTCCCTTTAAGTTGTATAGATACTCTATACAAGTTGTCAATGCTGTGGATGCATCATGTTGATAATTGACTTATGCTAATATAACATTTTTCCAGGTCAGGTAGACACTCTTGTATTCTTGACATTAATTAGGATTAAATGACAAAGTGTATAATGTCCTGCATGCATACAAATGAATGAATCACAGATACAATCTAATGTTTTTTTCCATTTTAGTATATGAAGAGTAACTTTTTCACTTTTTGTCCTCAACCAAAGTGGAACTGAGGAAGTACTACTGTATTCATTGATAAAATGTTTCTTCTTCTTCTTTAATAATTTATTCATTTTTTCATTGGAGAACTCCCAGTGGTACCCAGTGAGATTTGCATCGTGATTTATTTGTCATATATCCTTTATATCTCTAAATTCTTTATACATCTCCAGTAGCATCATGCATCTTTCATGACTTCCTCAACCATGTTCACAGCCGGATCCAAACACATTTTACACATCATGGTGCTGCTCTACCTCACTTATTTCACCTTGAGTGTGTGGGAGAGATGAAAAATGCAAAAGGCACCGTTAATTTCTTTCCTTACCACTCAGTAACACTCAGGGTCAATTCCTCTACACAGCTCTGTTCTTTAGCAAGTGCCATAGGAAAGAAGCCTGAACAGAAAGAAGAAAGAAAGAAAAAGAAGTGTAAATAAACCGAGCACCAGCTCAATTCTTTAAATGGTAATTGTGAATTTCCAGACAGGAAAAGGAATAAAAAAAGCTTCAGCACATGAGAATTCACAAAAGAGAGGGGACATTTTCACACTTCATACTTTTATTTTCAAAGTCTTTTCTTCCAGTTAAATCTGGGATACTGTCAGACAATCAAAAGAAATCTTCTCGGATAAAGTTATTGAATGGTGAATGTTACAGTGCTTTGAACTTAGGTCACAGAGGATTAAGCCATATGCAGGAACTGAGGGATTTAGTTAAACATGTTTGTAATGGTATATATTTAATATCCAACCACTGGCAAATCTATTCCCATTCTTTTTCAATGTTCATGCTTTGCGAGGGTAAGAAGTAGCATTCCTGAGTGACTCTCCAATATTTTGTTGTTGTTGACATGCCGTCAGTCTCTAAAAATGTTCCAGTAATTTTAATTTCACTGACATAAGCACAAGCTAAGGGAGTACATATGTGCTGCAATGTGCACAAGATGCAGCTTTTCTTCAGATTTGATCAGGGGCTCGCTGAGACAGATTGCAGTGCCGGAATGTGCCATTGAGCCTTACAAAGCCCATCTGTTTGAGCGACCCAGTGGAGGGGGGAAAGGAACGGGCGGTGGGCAGGATGATGGAGTGCCTATTAAAAATAAAGCAGGCTGTGGTGGTGCACCTTACTGGGCTGTTATTTGGGTTTGGAGATGGGGCTGTACTATCAGCATTCACTCCCTGCTCTTTCACCTTTTTCTTTTTCTTTGTTCTTTTAAGCTCTATCCATTTTTCCTCTTTTTTATCATGGTGTGATTGCACAGTGATTTTTTTTTTTCTCCTTTCACTGGAGCCCCTTTAGAATGGATGAAAGAGTCATATCACAGGTTTAAATATGAGCCCTGTGTGTGTGTGTGTGTGTGTGTGTGTGTGTGTGTGTGTGTGTGTGTGTGTGTGTGTGTGTGTGTGTGTGTGTGTTATTTGCTTTGGAATTTTACCACTCACACATTGTGCTCAGCACATGTGAATTGGTGCTGTGTGATCCTGATGCTAATTCCACCTCTTCTCCAGCAAAGCTTCAGTGCCTTTCAGCTCGGTGACAGCTTGATAACTAGACTCGGCAGAGGTGTCTCTGCTACATTTCCCATTTGCCGTCTAATTCACACATCAGAAACATATACTCACAAAAGTGAGACTTTAACAGAGTAAAGACATCACCAGTGTGGATTCACAGGCAGCACACATTAAGGAAAGAGAGCGAGTGTGCTAGGTGAGGTAGGTAGATGTGATTAGTGAGAGAGATAAGTGAGAGAGCTCCTCAGTCTGTGAACTGCACACTGGGCAGAAGCATGGCTTGGCTGGAAAGTCATGTTGTGTTATTTTTAATTCATGTGCTACTACCTGGCAAAAGTGAATTTTATACTTTCTAACTCTTACAAGATGAAATCAAAAGCATCAAGACAGTTAGTGCTGTCGTTGATCATACAATGTAGAAATGCAAAAAGAGAAAATAACACCGATAGGTTTAAGAAGTTATAGGGAAAAAATTACTTTAACTAAGTGCAAACAGTATACTAACTAAATATTTTAAACCATTTTTTTTAGACTGCATTGCTCTTGCTATTATCATTTTGCATTTTGCTGTAAAAGATATTTAAAAAGCATTATAAATGAGTTGTATTTGCTATGTTAATTTCTGTGATGTTGCCTCCTTTACTGTCTTGCTCTTTGATGAAGAGCTCATCTAAATCTTTAGTGTATTATGCATGTCAATGTCAGTTTGAACAGTCCTATTGAATTAGCCTTGTGCGAAAGTATAATAAATAAAACAGTAGGCGTTATCTTTTAAAATATCTTTAGAGCAGTCTGTATCGAATTGAAATAAATCAAAAGTCACATTAAAAGGTGTTGTCTGACATCACTTGGCAGGTTCGGGATGGCATACTAGGCTGAGATCAGAGATGCTAGAGAACCTAATCAGGACCAAATTAAAAGATTTTAATATTGATAGAGTACCATCCTTTTACCTCACTATTTCAGTTTGACACAAGCGAATTTCAGTACATTATTTCTGAATGAATGGGGGTAACGAATCGATCTATTTAACTAAGATGTAGCATTATCTTGATCAAGGCATATTAAGCAATATCCGAGCCCTGTGGGATAAAGTTATTAGCCTAAGCAATTAAAAAGCAATCTAAGTTTGATCAACGCGTCTCAGCCCTTAATGAGAATAAAAAATAGGATTAAAAAAAAAAAAAAAAACTACAATTTTTCAGGAACAAAAGGCACAGCTCTTTTTAACAAGGACATGCGATCAGATTTTTTTTTTTTTGTAAGAGAGTAAAAGTGGTTACAGAGATTAAACATGTACAGAATTTTTCCAGCATTTAAACCTCTTTTTGATGAGCTACTTTTGGATTTGTTTATTCAAATATAAGAACCGTGTTTTAATGTTATCCAGTCATATGGAAGACATGTTCAGTTCAATGGTGTAACAAAAACAGCAAGGTTGATATGGGTATTTACCAATAAAAGGCTGAGGTTTAGTGTCAAATAGTTATAAGAGGATTAGAGGACTTTAGTCACTGCTCTGACAGGGTTCAAGGCTCTTGGCTTTGGGTTTAATTGTCATTGTTCCTCTTTCACAAGCTAAAATCCCTCTGTTTCTTGGAGCAGATCAGTACTCAGCTAAATGTGCTAAAAGGATGCCCTTTTGTAAGGTTTAAATTGCTTATGCATTATTTGACCCTTGACCTTTGCTTCAAGTATCAACTCACTGTGATTGATTGAAGTTTCAGGTTTAAATTAAAGCCAAATTTGTTTTTATGAAGCTGTAGTATCACGGTAACCTTGTGAATTTAACCAGAACCTTCCCCATCATATTCTCTTGTGTAATACACTATTTTACTAATAATATCAGGCTACATTTTGGTGGGGTCTCAGAATTTTTGTGTAAGTAAACCAAGTCATATGCCATGGAATATGTGATCCATGCAAATTAGGCATACATTCCAATACAGTGTCTCAATATAAGGCTCAATACAGCATCAAGTTATCTGCAATATAGATTTAATACTAAAATTGTGCACACTGGTATTCAGACTTCTACAGAATTATGTACTAATTACAGGAGTTATGCATATAGGGTGGAGTATTTCTTTCTTTCTTTCTTTCTTTCTTTCTTTCTTTCTTTCTTCCTTCCTTCCTTTCTTTCTTTCTTTCTTTCTTTCTTTGTTTGCAAGAGTTTCATGTACCCAGGATGTATCATGCTGTCATTTTTTTGGTTCTGTAAATACAGTCAAAACCCGCCAATTGAGGGTAATGCAAATACTTTAAATTAACTATTAGGTCCACAGAAAGATTGTCCGACAGACTTTTACAAGCTTTATTTACAGGAGAGCACCTTTAATTAACCAAATCATGTATTGCAAACAGATAAACATTCATGGTATTTCAATATTTCAATATTTAATTATATTAAATAGTGAATTATATATTATGATTAAAAATGCATTTCGCCTATCCAATTTATTTCACACATACATTGTGATTAGTTTATTGTGGATTCATTGTGTACTGTACACAAATAAGCTGAACACAATTAAAACAGAAATGTAGTAATATATTACTATACCTAGGTCTAGTCGTGTAGCAGGATGTTGACAAACTGTACATAGTTCTCATAGTTGTGTATTTCAATGCTTGCCATCTTCTCAGTCATATAAAATCTTTTTTACTCTTCATTTTTAAGGAGTCTCTTGCTTTTGAATTACTTTGTATTTTAATACATTTGATATCAAAGGGGAAAAAGTACTGTTTCCTTCTTCAGTCTACATTCTCAAACTTTTTTTATGCTTGTGCTTGTGGTTAAAGGTGTTGCTCTAGGTGCTATTGAAACTCCTGTCTCGGACGCTTTTACTCACAAAAATCTGGCAACATCTAAAGTGTGAAGTACTTGCAGGTAATTTACATACTTTGAGTAGCAAGCGCAGAAACTTGATTTATCCATGCACTTAGTCTAACTCAGTAAATGCAGTCTCACAAATATTCATGTAAGATTTTTAAAAGTTGCAGTTTGGTCTGTGTATAAAGAGAATGTCGTGAAAACGTGACGTAAACCGAATAAATAATGACATCACTCTCCATGACTGTGTAACTCATCGGCACTCTTCTAATCAGACTACATCTCTATTTTTGGTATAGTAGTGGAAACACTATTTTACTACTAGTAAAAATGAGCCAACTATTAGTAAACTATTAGTAAAAATGAGCCAACTATTAGTAAACTATTAGTAAACTATTAGTAAAAATGAGCCAACTATTAGTAAACTATTAGTAAAAATGAGTCAAACTGTGCTGCATGTTTGAAGGGATGTTAAGATGATCGTGCTTCTTATAGCAGGAACCACAAGAGCGCCAAAGGAGGAGGCAAGGTGGCTAGAGATGGCAGATTTTTCACCTGAAGGCAAATGCAGGCAGAGGAAGCTGTGAGTTCAGTAGGGAGCCTCACCAATTCAGGAAGCACATCCCCTCTGTTATTCATTATTCATACAGCCTCAGAATTAGCTGCTATAATTCGCACATCTGAAGATTTGTTGTGCTATAAAAGAATATGCAAATTCTTCCATTTATGTATTTATTTCCAAGTTAAATGTGTTCAATTTGTGTATATTTATTCAATTTGTTAAATCTGTGGGGAGAATGAAGGATTCTGTGAGCTCTTATCATCCTAAATGGAATGTCTGAATCTACTGGAATTTATGGAATGGTTTATGCTTAACTGTGAATGTCTGAACATGGTTACAAAGACAGCATAAAAAATACTGCCATGTTTGACCTACTTGTGTTATTGCTATGCTAGGGACGGTTTTTTTTTATTTTTTGAAAACATTTGCAAATCATATTGACATTGCAAGTTAGAGAACACTTTCTTTGAGCTTTTGATATGATCCACTTTTATCAGTGTACTGGTGCATTAAAAAAAACACATGACACTGCAACAATAATGAAATTCTTTATTCTGTTTTCCATCATTATCATAATGCTTTTGCAGACCCCATGCAGAAATGCTATGTATGGACATACATCTCCATATACAGTATTAGAGAAAGGTTTTTTTTAAGTGCTTTGCAGTTTCCATCATTGGATAGATCCTTACACTGGGTTACTAGGTTACTAATTAAATCCAATCAGTCAACTAGTGTCTCAGCTGTATGAACGTCTAAAGGAAGTTCATTCCACCACCTAGATGCAAAAACAGAAAACCGTCTAAAGGCATCCATCCTCAATCTCGGACAATATATGGTGATGTATGTATGCCCCCTAAATGTCAAAATTCTGTTACCCATAATTACAAATAACTATAGGGAACCAACCCACATTGCATTCCTAATTTTTTTAAATACGTGGTTCCAAGGCAATTTTTAGTAGATATATTGTCAATTATAATTTCACACACACACACACACACACACACACACACACACACACACACACACACACACACACTGGTGTATGATGTATATATGTTTGCATATTTGACCATATCTGGACCAATTCCACAGAAAAGACATTGAAGCACGAATCACAGAAAAAAGTCCATTCTGACCATGATAGAGAGCCACCAGAACATCCAGTGTACCACAGCCTGAAGTGTACAGGGACCAGCAGGCAATGAGCCTATGGCTACCAACTCTGCCTCTAAATTCTCCATTTCAATCTGATTGAGCACTCACAGCACCCAAAGGATCCGCTGTCAACATCCTGATGCTAGACACCACACCACCAGAGGCCACGTGGAGCCATGTCCCAAGAGGCCAGAGCTGCCATGGTGGCACAAGGGAAGCCAAAACATTTGCTATTGCTATTGCTGATCAGTGTATATACATACTACATATGTATCCCATATATAAAAAGGACCAATTTCTGCACATACTGTATATGGCACATATTTAAAAATCATGTATGTCCATACACAGGAAGGTTAAATATTAACTAGCCAATACTTAATGGCTATAAAAAATGTGGTATCACTCGGTCACCACCCCATGGAGCACCATTCCATTTTGCTCTTACTGTGCATGCGTGGTTAGACCAGCATTTTCCAGGATGGTGGCTGGGACGATGCAGACCTCATGAATGGCCTCCAAGAAGTCCAGATCTTACTCCATGTGATTCTTTCATGTGGGACTACGCAAAGGAGGTGTACAGGACAAAGCTTCACACACTGGACGACTTGGAGGCACGGATTCAGGAGGTTCTCAGCAACATCCCAAACGACTTCCTTTGGAAGATTGTACATTCCATCCCTGGCCATTTGAGGAAATTTGTTGATGCCACCTGTGCCTAAGTTGAAATTTAAAGATTTGCTTACATTTTTCTTTGTAATAAAATCCATGTATAAGATTTGCATATGGAAATGGAATATATAGAAATGTCATATATGTATACATACAGTATTACATTTCCAGATGGGGCCATTTGGTTTTTGTCATTTAGGAATGTTTCACTTTTTTGCCTTTAGGATCTCTTGGGTTGCTTTTGTGGTATATTTTGGGTTATTATTATTTTGGATGCCACCATATCCTACTGTATATTGTTTTACAGAATTTGACAGAATCTGAGCAAAAGGTTTAGCTCTATACAGTGCAGTAAAAAAGTATTTGACCCTTTCTGTTTTTTTTTTTTTTTTTTTTTTAAAGAAGTCTGAAGTAAAATTTTATTGAAATGCTGTGGCCAGGCTGCTCATGCTTGAAAGCCCTCCCTGTGGCAAAAGTAAAAACAATACTGCATAAAGGAGTTAGCCAAAATTCTCCACAATGATGTGAAAGATTCATTGCTAGTTGTGACAAATGCATGAATGAAGTTGTTGCTGCCAGAGTGTTCTTGTGTTAGGGTGAAGAGGTTGTTCTTCACTGCTTATCAGTCAGTTGTACAATTACTTGTACACTTGTACAATAACTTTTGAGCCTGTGAAAATGGATAGACTTTGGGAAAAAATGGCTGTAATTACTCAATGGTTAAAACAAAATGTCCGTTAACATTTTTATTTATAGTTCAAAGTCTACACCTTACTCATGATTGATTCATTTTAACTCTTTTGTGGGGGTGTACAGAGGCAAAATTACAAAAAGAGTATGGCTGTCCTAGAATATGGCTGTCTTTTGAACTAAACTGCAATTTAACAAATCTTGTTCTGTACTCTTCTGGGGTTTTTTCAGTGAATGGCATTTTTAAATGATGGACCGGAGTACACCCACTTGTCTGTTCATCCTTCACTGGCATATTCTGTCATTCTTGCTGCATGAACAAGTTTTTCATTTTGGTTCATTATACAGGAACACATTCCTGTATTTAAATTGTTTTGACACCAGGGTCTGGGTGCTAGGATTGCAACTTTATCTATATCTTTACAAATATTAAGGTGAACCTTTCAACATGCTTATTAATTCATATTAATCTAGCATTTGCAAACTCTTTTCTTGCCGTTCATTAAATAAAAGTTGTTCTCAAGGTGTTGAAGTTTATAAAAGAGGTTGCTCTTTAAAATGTATCTTGTTAACTGTTGCCTACAGGCGTAGCTCATGCAGACTTGCTTTTGATTAGGGTGCAGGTGGGTTTATTAGAGCCCTCCTTGTGATGACTTTGGTGTGAAAGTCGTTGCTAAAGGGCTATAGGTGAATATTCTGTTCTCCACTTATCAATGCCACATTGAAGTTTCACGGTTTTTCTTTGTGTTTTCTTCCTTTTTCCTTTTCACAAATCCAAACTAGCTGCTATACGCTGAGACGTGAGTCTTTTTCCTGTTTCTGATACACCATTTGCCTTATAGTACATCTCTTTTTGAGGGAAGTTTGTCTGTTCCTGAGAACTTTTTTCTGTTAATTAAAAGTCCTCAGTTTTGCGCTAACTTGAAGAAATGATCACCTTTTGGGCTCTGTATTAAAAACTCTTTTCAAGGATTTGTAAACCTGGTCCATTTTCAGGCAGACTGTCTCTCTCTTTATTCTCTTCCCATTGACTTGACATATGTAGTTGTGATTGTTTCAAAAACTCAAAGACAAAAGAGAAGCTGCCATTGTTCCACCCTGGAAATAAGTGTGAGGGACAAAAAGAAAAAAGGCCTATTTAAAGAGAGAAATCTTTATGAAGATGAAACAACAATTGAAACTCAGTCTATTGTCAGCTGAAACATAAGAGATGTTCAGTGCCCACTGTCTAGTCATGCTTTTGCTGAAGGACAGCTGTGTGTGTGTGTGTGTGTGTGTGTGTGTGTGTGTGTGTGTGTGTGTGTGTGTGTGTGTGTGTGTGTGTGT
>JAQQZT010000039.1:24686821-24707549 GCA_030068275.1 Clarias platycephalus
ACACACACACACACACACACACACACACACACACACACACACACACACACACACACACACACAAACAAACAAACAAATGGCACACTTTCCACCATCTTTAGTCTTCCCTGAAGCCAGATGCAGTCACTGCTTCCGTAGTGATTTGATATATTTACTCATAACAAGGGCTTAGTCATAGTCCCCTAAAATAAGAATATATGGTGATTTATACGCTAAGCACCAGGGATTGTGTTGCCCTAGTGGCTTAAGCATTTTACACTTGCTAAACTCTATTGAGGCTCACTGCCACTGTAGCAGCTAAAACCCCCCAACTCAGCCCTTCTTCTCCTTATTAAAAAAATGAAATACATGCACTACCATGGCTGAGATGGCTAACAACGGCTTACATTTTTGTCCCTGACTAATGTTTATTTCTAATTTTATTTTTACTGATGTTTATTTTTGTATGACATGATTTGCACAAGACTGCTGTTGTGTTGGTTGTTTTCAAAGTTTCCCTAGAGTATCATCATCATCAGTACATCTATGTTTGGTCTCACTATGAGTGGGTTGTCTTTACTATATATTTTGGTTAGCCGAAAGGTCAATGGTAGAGACTGGAAGTCATAAATAGTTCCAGCATCTCATTATTTGAGTGTTTGCGCTTTCTTGGTCCATCGTGCAGCGAAGGAAATGGAATGAAATATCAGACCTGCTCAATAGGCGATCTATAATGCCTGTGTTGTCAGCCTTTCACTTTAGAATAATTTATATATGTTCTA
Organism: Clarias platycephalus; assembly: GCA_030068275.1. Lineage (NCBI taxonomy): Eukaryota > Metazoa > Chordata > Actinopteri > Siluriformes > Clariidae > Clarias > Clarias platycephalus. Next base: position 24,687,583 of record JAQQZT010000039.1, read on the forward strand.
ATCAATAACTAATCTCGGGTATAGTCAGATGAGATGAAATAAAGTGGTAAATGATGAGAAGGAGAAATGTGGACTGACACAAATCTAATGTTTCCCAGATAAAACATTTGTATAGTACTCTTAAATGAGAACCTTCAGGTTCAGCATTCTTTAACTTGCCTCTAATGCTTTTTTTTGTGTGTTAGCCATATCTATTAATGAGCTGAAAGTTTACATGTTTTCTTTCTCCATTTAAAGAGCAGTATTAACATGCATTATTTTGGCTGATATGTCAACTGATACCTGCCCAAAGGATAAGAGAAAGGATGAGGGAAAGAGAAAGACAGAAAGGCGGAGGAGGCCAGTTGAAGGGGCACTGTTAATTCTTCCATATCTAAGCCTCTTTGCTGAAACTCCCTTTGTCTTCAAAGTCCAACTCATTGAAGAGTAATCCTATCACTCGGTCTAATCTGAAGTCGGGAAGCCAGAGTCCGGCTTTCTCTAAAATGGCCTTTTTGGTTCCGAATAGGTATGGCTAAGAGAGCTCTTCTCATCTGTTCTTAACCTTCTCTTCGGTGCTCATTCTGCTGTTCAGGCCAGTAATAAAGAGCTATTAATTAATATTCTTTTTCCTTCCTTATTTTCCCTATCGGTTTTGCCTGTCATCCAACCTCCCAAAACCTGCATAGTATTATGGTATCTATCAATAGATTATTAGTAAATTGTGACATTACAGCAGGCATTTCACAGATTAAAGCAACAAGGTACAGAACAATATTAAGATTATTTAAAATTATTTAAAAAAAATTAAAAATCTAAATAAAAAACAAAAAAATCTGAAAACTGCACATTAATGTGCATTAATTAGGTAAAATGTTACAAAATAATAAGAATATACTGTTTCAATGTACATGTACATGATGATTAAATTAATGTTCTGGCAAAAAACAACCAGGCAAATAAAAAACACAGACACATTTCTGACAAACATGCCTCAGTTAGTGAGTCATTAGTTGAAGTGTCCAGAGCAAGAATCACCAGTAAGGGAATGACAGAAACCACCTCCTGATGTTACATATTCCATAAACATGCAAGTAAATTGTGAATGACTACAAACCCTTTAGGGTGGATATTTGTGCATGGACTGTTGGACTGTTTTTTTTCTTTGCTAGCCTTACTAGTTAATATAAAAGAAAGCCATTGGTTAATAAAATATTCTCAGCATATTTGGGGTCTATCCCAGGGGAATCGGGCCACAAGTATACAAAATCTATAAAAAAAAAATATATATACATCACAAATAAAATATTCAACACTGTTTGTTGTAAATTTTTATTTGTTTAATTTTGTGGGCAGCCACAATTAATAATGCCTGTCCAAGGACACACAGTGTCATGAAAAAGTATTTGCCCCTTCCTGATTTTTATTTTTTTGACACACTCATATTACTGCGGTCACCGAACAAATATTAATATTACACAAAGATAACCTGAGTAAATACAATATAAAATGCAGTTTCTAAATGATGATTCTATTTATTAATGGAAAAAAGCTCTCCAAATCTACCTGGCCCGTGAAAAAGTGATTGCTACACTTTTGAAATCATGTATCAACTGAGATTTTTGGAAAGTTCAATTTCACTTGCAACACCCGATTACTGCCGTTCTTGTTGAATCAAGAAATCACTTAAATAGAACTCTGACAAAGTGAATCATGCTAAAAGATCTCAAAAGCAATGCAAGAACAAATGAAAAACAAAGGATTTGACATGTATGAATCTGGAAAGGGTTAGCAAGCCAGTTCTAAGACTTTGTGACTCCAGCAAAGTCCTTATCCACAAATGGACAAAAATTGGAACAGTTGTGAACAGAAGTGACTGGCCTTCCAAAATTACTCCAAGAGCATAGCATCGACTCATAAAAGAACCCAGAAAAACATCTAAATAACTGCAGGCCTCACTTGCCTCAGTTAAGATCAGAGTTCATGATTCAACAATAAGAAAGAGAATGGGCAAAAAAAAGCATCCATGGGAGCGTTCCAAGGCGAAAACCACTGATAACCAAAAAGAACACAAAGGCTTATTTTACATTTGCCAAAAAAAGCATCTTGTCTATCTTCAAGACTTTTGGGCAAATATTCTTTGGCTTGATGAGACAATGAGTTATAGTAGTAGTGTGATGGTCTGGGGCCATAATTGATGGAAGCATGAATTCTGCTCTCTACCAGAAAATATTAAAGGAGAATGTCTGGCCATCAGGTTGTGATATCAAGTTCAAGCACACTTGGGTTATGCAGTAGGACAATGATATGAAACACACCAGCAAGTTTTGGAGTGGCCTAATCAAAGTCCAGACTTAAGTACGATTGGGAGGCCGTTTATGCTTGAAAACCCTAAATGTGGCAGAATTAAAACAATTCTGCAAAGCAGAGTGGGCCAAAATTCCTCCACAGCAATGTGAAAGGCTCATTGTCAGTTCTGGGGAAAAAAGTCTTGTTTAGAATGAATGGGTGTGAAAAAGCCTTGTCTGTTTGTTATTTTGTATTTACTTTGGTTATCTTTGTGTAATATTAATAATTACCTGAATGATTTAATTGTAACAAATATGCAAAAAAAAATCAGAAAGGGACAAATACTTTATCACAGCACTGTTAAACATTGTGTCTTTTTTTTTGTGATTGGATTCTTTTATTCCAGATGTGTATTTCACAGGAACACTGTGATTAACCTAGACACAGTTAAAATCATGCAACTCTGGTAAAGATGTAGAAGCAGACAATAGAATTAGGTTAACATTTCAAATGAATTAAGGTGGTTTATCATTAATTAAGTCTTAAGTAATCCCAAGATTGCTAAAGCAGACTCTGATTCTAAACTTAGCATTTTGTAAGTTTTTTTGTATTAGTTGATTGTGTGACTATGCTTAATTAGACAATTTTTTACATTCTTTTATCTGTGATCAACCAAAGCACATAAGGGATATGCGTGAGCAGACACTGTTACTGCGCACTGACTAAAAGTACCACAAAGCTTCACTTGAGCTAGATATCTTATGACGATAAAGTGTCATTATCATTTGATCAGTAATTATTTGACAAATGTCCTAAAGCTTGCACTAAATGCTTATCATAAAGTTCATACTGTTTGAGAGTGACATTTATTCATTATGATCTGGTATTATGCTCTGTGCTTATTCTCTGTAACCTTGTCTATATAGATCAGCTTAATCTTACTATAATATTAGTTAACTTTGCAAACAGAAATGAAATATAACATTTGGTTGTATCCTATCTGTAGATAAGATTAGCTTATCTTTTTTTAACCAGAATGAACATGTCTACATGATTATATGTCATTGTACAGTATAGGCTGTGGTTTTGTGAGCAATTTTTGGGCCTTTAGTCAGAATGTACTACAATTATGTAAATTGGACATAATTTAGTGCAGTTAAAATCTAATTTTCTCTTACAAAATGTGCAAAAGGGCAAGGACATTGTAAAGTATTTACTTTTCACTGCTGCTGTCCCATGAACTTTTTTTTTTTTTTTTTTTTGCCTCCTTGTGAATTCTGACAAAGAAAAACATTTAAATGAATCTTGTATTAAGTCTCAGTATGAATGCACTGATGTAATACTGCTATATAAATGATATAATAATATACTTCTACACACACACACACACATACACACACACATTTAATAGCATCTCTGACATGTACTCACCTACAGCAACTCCTGAATGTAAACATAAGCCTAACATGCCTTCACTTTCATGTTTGCTGGCCAGTCAAATGAAAAGCATGTGTGATTCACGTGCAATCATGTTGCAGTAAATTTGTAGAACAACAGAAGTGTAGTTAAACAGAAATTCAGGTAAGAATCTCAGATTGCACTGATGTTGACCTGCAGACCAAAAAAAAAAAAAAAAACACACACCAAGCCTCTGACTCACCGTCCAATCTAGGCATTTTGCCAGTATTCACAGGTTAAGGGTCAATCTCTAAAATGTTTATGCACCATCCATTGACATGAACCCCCCAACTATTTGGGGCTGAGCCATGGATTTCAAAACGACTCCAAATGTGTATTTTTGTTGTCAAGGCTTCAAGTCCAAGGGAGCGCCAGGGTGTGTTTATGAAACACTGTCTCTGATGGTCAAGATCAACTCCCGCTGCAGCTGCAGACAAGCAAGCAGTTATGACTCAATCACTTTACCTAATATGACTGAGAATATGGGCAGGAATGAGATCATTACAAAATCATAGATGACATTGTAGCTTTTCTCTGGCATGAATAGCACTATTATATTAATAAGTTAGCTGTATTACCCATGATAGTTTCAGGTTCCTATAGATTGTGTAGTGTATTTGTTCTAGATGGTTACATTTTACATGTTACACAACTATAAGTATGGATCATTTTTACTATAAATAATATACCTGCTTTTCAGTTTCCTGGAATCCTTTCTGTAAAACTACAGTGTACAAATGAACTTTTACATCATTTTGCTATGGAACAATATTCTAGATGTAAACATGGCCTTTTTGTAATTTGTCATGCAGTTTTGACAGGGGTATAAAACTGTGATAGCCTGTTATCTTAAGACACACCCTAAATCAAGGCTGCCGCACTCTCAAATGTAAATCAGTGATGAGAACTAAGCAAGCAGTGAGAAACAGAGCTGCTTTTTGTTGCAGTGTGCAGATTAATATCTTAAACATGTACCATTGTTCAGAGTTATGTCACCAGTGGCCATAATGATATCTTAAATTAATGAAGTGGTGAAAGCATTGAGGGAGAAGGCCTGTGATTTACAGGATGGCTTTTAGCTGATGCGCATAACCATCCCTGCCGATAAATCAGCCACTGGGAGCCAGGGCCAAATGAACAGAGAGGCGTGCATGAGTTTACTGTTCAATTAGCCAAACGCAAGGACACCAGTGCATTGTGCTTCTGGAGACCAGGTGTTAGGATGAAAGCAGGAAATAAGCCACAGAGAAATGGCTTGTTTTAATGATGGCAGCCTGTTTGAGTAATGAGATTTACAAAAACTGAATGTTGTTGATTTGTATGTGGAGGCATTTGTGTTATCCTGAAACATACTGTGCGTATTTTCAGGAACTGTTGAATTTGATTTGTCACCAGATACTGTAGTCTGCTGTCAAAGATAGAAATCTGAGCCACAACATATACTCAACACAGAGTCCATTAAGAGAACTGATAATCCAGAGGTCTGTCCTGCACTGTGTTTATTACTGCCAAGAGAGGGATGGGGATCTACGTAATGCCAAATGACCTCTAGATGCCCTTAGCCTTTCCTGAATCTGCTGAGGAGATAAGCAGTGCCTGAGTAACCAATGCTACTTCTTGGAGAAACCAATAATTAAATTCAGTCATCCTTGCCCTTCAAATGAACTGCCACTGATTTACTCCCCCACGCACTTTTTTTTTCAAAAAGGTATACAGTGGATCACCTTATGCAACATCATATAACTTCATGCTTTAATGAATAAAGCACCAGCTGTTTAAATACCTGGGGATGCAAAGAACTGATGTGTGTTGCAAACTAAAGTGATGGTCTTTGCATTTGATGCTTAGCAAAAGATCTCAGCCTCTTTGCTGAGTGTGTTTGTGTGTTTTGGGGGTGGCATGACATTACCATATCTTTGTTATCACCTTATCATGGCATTGTTAACTGATTTAACAAGGGTTCAAATGGTCGTTATGATGGCCTCTTTCAATGGCAACTGCTTAAGTGCAAATTGTTGCTTCTGTGCCATGTAGCAGCGTTAAGCCTTTTGAACTAGTTGCTGATCCCACTTTCACACAGAACAGAGTTTGTCATCTGAGAGTGTAAATTCCAGTGCTGTTAGGAATTTTTTTTAAATCCATTTATATTATTTTGCAATAGTGTGATCTTCTGTACTTTAGAACAGTTGTCAGTGCTTTTCTATGTCATTTTTGCAACTAATAGCAAAAGAAAATGCTATTTCAGCATTTTTTTTAAACTATATACAAGGACTGTATTAGTTCTGAGATGAATGGAAGTTGATGCCTTACTAGGAATCAAGAAATGTGGGCCTGATTGTGGATGTAAGATCTAGCAGAGGTGAGTGAGAAGAGTCATGACTGAGAGCATCCCATTGGCAATTTGAAGCTTCTCTCTGTTCTTTTTGGGTTTGGTTTCCTTTAGGGACTGAAAGAGACCTTTTGCATCAGCTCTCATTCAGACCATTGTTAGTCGAGAGGGTCTGCAATCAAAGTGTGGAGTGGTTGGGTCAGGAGCCTCTGTGAATGTGGCCTACCTCAGGGCAGGAGTGTGGCCCCAAGGGACTTTGACACTTGTGGCTGCTTCAACATTACACTCAAAGAACTTTTGTATTAAAAAAGATAATAATCTTTATTTATACGACACTTTTCTTTTTGAGTTCTAAATCTTAAAATACACTTCACATAAAGGATTAAAAAACAAACAATAATACAATCCACAGGTATGTATAGGGATAAAACAACTTGAAGATATAGGACATAGATAGATAGATAGATAGATAGATAGATAGATAGATAGATAGATAGATAGATAGATAGATAGATGTGTTTATGCATATACACATTAAAATAAACAAGAAAAAATAAATATAAATGACAATTATCTTAATCTTTAAATTAATAGTGGAACATCTCATGCATATAGTGTAGGCACAGCTACATAGACTTACCCTGTTGTTCTCACAGAGGTGGCAGAACTTCATTTGGGCAATGTATCCTCTATTTCTCACCTCCTGGTGAATTGAGCAACACTCTCACGGCTTCATTAGCCCTCCCTTATCGTGTTTGTTTGGGGATGGAGAAAATAGGCTCAGCCTTTGGTGATAGAATTGGTGCATTCAGCCCCTGGCATGTCATTTGTTGTGTGAGCAGGTGTCAGTGGGAGCTGTGCGTTTGTTCTAGAATCAGTCTCTAATTCTGGAGTGTGTGGTGGTGGAAGAAGGAGGGGCAGAGGCCTTGATGGACAGGAGGTGTGATCCGTCAGGGATAGATGGTGTTATACCAGAAATCTGGGTGTGCAGACTGGGATCATTATAGCGGGCTGCTGCTGTCCTGAGCCCAGGCCTGGCTCCTCTTTGCGTCCTTGCAGGGAAATATGGATCTTCACACATTCTTTGCAAAAGCACTCCTTCGCTCCTTCGTTCTCGCACTCACTTGTTCTCTCTCCTTTCCCCCCCCCGCTATCTCCCACTCCACCCCCCTCACCTTCTCTTCTCCTCTCCCGCTCTCTGAGGTGCTGATCAATTCACAGCCTCCTTGGGAGGTGTGAGACATGTCCCTGCACTTTGTGATTGGCCTAGGCTTTGCAGGCCCTCTGTAGCGCTGTCATGCTTTTTCTCTTTTCTTCTCCCTCTTCTTGGTGGTCTTTCTTATCCAGGGCAAGAGTCTCTTCTTCTCACTTTTTGCCAGCCTGTGCTTTACAAGCCCCATATGCAGACAGAATCTAAGTCATGTGATCTCACACTAATCCAACATTTTCTGCCCCTCTCTTGCTCCTGCTCCCTCTCTTTCTGTCTCTTTTTCCTTCTCCTCTCTTGTGGCTGTGATCCCATTAGCACACCTGAAATAATACCTCAAGTGACAAATGTTTTGGCGCTTATAGCTGAGAGACAAGAAGGGAAGAGAGAAATGTAGAAAAGGCTAGACAATGTGGCCAGACATTTAAATTTTTTCAACTCACTTTTTACATTACAAACCCTGCAAACCTTATTATATATCATTCAGAAGATAGAACATATTTTTCTATATTTATTTGGAAATGTAATTAGCTACACTATTATAAGGAAAATATGTGTATAGTTGCAGTTTATCTATATAATTACTCCTTTCCAAGTATTTCTTGTTTTGGGCGAAATGTATTTTGTGTTTACAGCTGTTTTGGTATGAACAATTAATCCCCATTTCACAATATAACAACTAACAATACATATAAAACCCCAAAGAAGCAAAGAAACCAATTGCTTAAAAAAGTATTCTGTCTCATTTATGCTAATTTCAAATGAGGGTTCAGTTTAAAGGTTTGTGCTTCTATTTTAGTCCAACATTGGTTTCAGATTTAAAACATCCTAATTAAAAATACTTTTTACAAATTAGAATTAGATACATTACAGCACAGCATTTTAATTATTTGCACCTGCAAAAATAAACAGGCATAACTGAAAATGTAATTTGCCCGAATACAATATTATTATAAATTTGTAATTTTACCTATAATAATCATATCTTATGCTTATGCTTCTGGTGCCATACCCCACGTTCAAAAATAACAACAATAATAATAATGGAACATAGTGTAAATAAATGCATATTTTGCATGCCTACTCTAGACTGCACGACAATTTATTTCATGTTCGCGTTGTATTGATTACGCGTGTCGCTGCAAATTATGCTTTTATATACTTTTATAAGTTTTTTTGTGCTTTATTAAAAAGAATATGTTCCATATACAGCCAGTAGGAGGCGCGCATGATCCAGCTGAAGCTTTCCAGCAACAGTTTGTCTTTGGGACCTTGTTTACTTTCTACTGCAAATTTAATAGCGCTCAAGCTTTTTGTAATATTTTAAACAAATGACCTCTCATCTGAAATCGTCAATTTCAGCTTGTTACATTTTTAGCCTACAATGTATAATGTACTTTTTAAAAATTGTTTGCAAAAAGTTACCTATACAAATAGTCTAGTTTTCCTTCTTCTGTGGAGTTATTTCACCATTAATAATAAACTAAATAATGATAAATTAAATACTCGGTCAAAACGGCAAATGAGTGTAATGTGTGTTTTAATAGTTTATTAATTTCATAGCTGTCTGTTCTACTTTTGGTTTAGTTCCAATGCGTACTTTCGAAAATTCAGCTAAAACGCTTAGCTTACTGACTCTATAGGATTTTTAAATATCTGATAATATTGGGCTGCTCGTTTAATTTTATTATTATAATGCCTATGTTGCGCGACTTTGAATATGAGAATTTATAGAATATAAAATTCTAATTTAGGCTAATGATATAGGATTCAATCATTTAATGTTGATTCAATTTTAACTTGATATATTCACTCACTTAACGCAGCTATCTTAATTTTTATATATAGCAGTGTTTTTAGATGTGAAACTAAAGCGAATCTGTCCGAATTAGATTTGTTATTTGAACCATTGGGATGATGTACAAACAGTTTAATCACTCAGACATAGCTGCGTGTTCACTGTGGTCAAATTGTTTCCTAAACAACCAGATAACAGACACGTAACACCTGCTCAGTAATGCGTCTATTTCACCCGAAAACTCCTGATAAGAGTTTGCCGATATTTTCATACAATTTTAGGTATGTAGTAAACTTTAAAGAATTGTACGGCGCTGAATAATGTAAAAGCTTGACGACTGCAAAAAATGTCGAAAGGAAAAAAACGATGGCTTCATATAAAACCTGTGCAAAATGTCAAGAAAATTTTTATTTCTCTCAGTGAACGCGTCTTATATTATTAACCCGTTTAAGCTTGTTTAAAAATGAACTTCTCTATAAGTATTTAAATAATTGCAATGCATCATTGTATAGCAATATAATTATAATATAACACGTGTGTAGCAAAAAAAATAAATAAAAAAAGATACATATGAATGGCTTTGAGTAAAGTTCCTCGTAACCCAAATCGACTTAAATAATGGTATTTACTCACTGATGCGCGTCACAGACCGCTGAGCCTGAGTTAAACATAAGTTAAAGCGAAAGTCCTTGCCCACGTAGTGCTCCTTTTATAGACGCTAATTGAGGCAACCTAATGACTTTATAATGCTGTTGGGGTGGTGTGACAGCAGTTAAGCGTTTGGCGAAGATGTCATCTTTAAACTGCGATACGCGTCCGAACTGAGCGCAGATTCGAAAACACAAGAAGCCTGCATGCAAAATAATGGTTCAGTATGAGCAAATACCGTGAAATTTGTGGGGGGAAAAAGGCTAATAGCCGCACTCTCCGATCCAATTCAAAACTTCAACATCTCAGTTTTAAAGCCTCATAAACGGTAATACTTTGACATACTAAATCATCTCACTCAACACATTAAACAGTTCGTAAAAGGAAATTTACTCACGTCGCGAACTGATGTAATCTATTGAGTGTCGTTCAGTTTAGCGGTCACAGGAATCCTCATTTCTTACCCGAACGCCGTAAACACACTCGCACGCACACGCACACACACACACAGAGAGAGAGAGAGAGAGAGAGAGAGAATGTCGCGCATTCTACGGCTGCGTCCAAAACCTCCCCTGTATTACTCTTTTCACTTACCATTTAGTGTGCGGTTTGAAACGAAGTCTGTCACTTTGTCGGTGGGACTGGAGATGAATCATAATTCCATAAAATTGAAGCAGCGACTGGCCTTTATTTTGTTCTTTCTATGAGAGTACGCCTCTCTCCGGTGTGCAAACGTTCAGTGCTGGTTTATACATTCTTTCAAGGTACAAACCGATGACAGATGCTCTTTGGATTATCTTTATCCACACCTTGTCACTGGTCATGGCTTTCACCCACACCAATGCCCCCTATTAGAATTTGTAGGCACAATAGTAACGTAGGCACGTTATTGACATACGTGACCATAAACGTTAAGAGCCCTAACGCAAACATTTCAAATAATATAGTTACACATGCTACGTTAATTGATTAAGTTTGCGTACTACCGAAAAATATATTTCAAGTATCCAAAATATAGAGCATCAATAATATTTACAGTCTCTCTACTAAAGTTATGCTATAAAGAATATTATTTAGCTAATAGATAATACATTGCTGTCAAATACTGCAGTCTTATGCCTAATTGTTTTTTTTTATTTTTACGTGCAGATTTCAAATAGTGTGTGTGTGCGCGTGTGGTGTTTGGGGGGATTTGGTCAATACTATTTAGAGTACGTGTTCACAGTTTGCATTATATTTCAATTACCTTTCCATTACATTTCCTTATATTTAGCCGCGAGTACATGGATCAATAGCAATGGGTCAGCTTTGGTGGATGACTTGTACCCCTGTCCTCAGTGCCACTGGTCACCATACCAAACTCTAATACCCCACAGGGCTGGACCAGCCCACTTACAATCCTGGGGGGAGGGGGGGGGGGGCAGCGCGAAGGCCAGGCTGGATGCGGGGGTAGTTTTCAAATTTATAAGTGCACACTATTTATGGTTATTAAAAAATAAATAAAATAAATTATGACAACTAATCGCTATACTGCTAATTTAACTGAGCACTACAACTCTGTGGATCGGTGTTTCGGTGAGAGAAGCTGTACAAACCCGCATAGCTGATGTGGTCTATTGAGCTATAAACATGTCAGTACGTATTCAGATTAAAGCTCTTCTCACACTGTTGCCAATATAAACTACAGGCAAGAAATATTGTTATTTTGATGTTTACGTAAATATAACAGTAGCCTGTGCAAACCAGCACTGCGAAATCGTAGATGTATTGTGCTTTACAATGATCCCGTCTCTGGACCTTACTGCATCTCTGTTTGGATGTACATTAGTTATGTGACTAGTCTTAAGTTACATTATAGCGTGCATTACAATGAATTATAACAGCGTTCGGTGTTTTAAATAGATATGAATGAGATCATGTCGTGCTGTGCAAATAAACCCACTCTTACATAGCTCAATACTTCTCCCTGTTAACCATAGCAATGGATCGCGCTTTCGCATGTACAGGGTACGCGCGCACGCTCTCTCTCTCTCTCTCTCTCTCTCACTCACACACACACACACACACACACACACACACACCACCCCCTTCTCCGCGAGCCACTTGCTGTAGCCCACTGCGTTGTGGAAGGCGCGACCTGTTATGGCCACCACTACTTCCGGGTTTCGGCAGTCTGGTCCAGATTCAGCGGGCTGCCGCGTTTCACACACACGAACACACACACATATATACACACACATTAGCTGTGCACGAGCGGCGAAGGCGGCTCGCAGCATCGATCGTGGCTCCTTTAAGAAGAACTAAGCCAGAATCCTCACCCCACCTCCTCTCCAGCTTATTTAGAAGCTTTTGCATAAAAAATCAACTCGGGAGAAGCGAGCGACCAAAAGAGACACACAAGAGCTTGATTTTTTTGCGCGCGTTTTTACGAGCAGCGTTGTCGCGAGGTGTGCTAACCAGTGGAAGCGCGGCGGAGGATCATCATTCATTCGACACTTTGACAAGCTTTCCTCTGATTGACAGGCAAAAGCCATGGGACTAGCTAGCTGGGTCTGAGGGGTATATTTTCATGAAAGGTCTGGGAAAGAAGATTCTTTCTGTTTTTTTCGCTGTCCGGCAGGGAAAGACTGAGGATCCTGGTCGAGTTGGTCGTGTTTGGCTGAAGTTGATGTGAAGGACTGCTTGAAAGAGGCGTTTGGATTTTTGTTTTCGAAGAAAGAAAAAAAAAACACCCCAAATCCCCGCTTCCCTCGGAAATTGCGTTCTCATTCCTTCTTCAACCTGGCCTCTTAGGGAATATATTTTGCGTTGAACGAAGCTGAGGGAGTGTGGAGGGCGATGGCGCAGCGGGTACGTACAGCTGATTCGCAAAAGTTTCTCCAACTTGGTAAACGCAGTCCGAGCGTTGAAACGTGGCCGATGACAGTGGCGCTCAGTTTAACTTTGGCTCTCTCGTTTCCTTCAGGCAACTTGCAGGTTTAGGTTTGTTGTCGTTGATGTAAATTTTTTTTTTCAATTAGTCTAGCTTTACATAGTTTAGCTGTTTGTGAAAATCATCACGATGTGTAGTCTTTTTCAATTAATGTAAGGCAGTGAACGACGAGACCAGCTCAGTCTTCCCCGTGTACTATATTCTGTAAATTCAGGACTCCAATCTGCCAGCTTTAGTTAGTAAGTCCACCCATCTTGGTAACATTTCATCCGAATAATTAGAGTCGATGAAAACCAGTATCAATTGAAAAATAAAATAGCCTAATTATATCCACATTTTAATATTAATGGACCTTTGTCAATATAAGCTACAAAATGTTACTTTAAAGCGGTATCAAATTATACCAAGTCCCATTTGCGTTTGAAAATCAGCTTGTAAACAGTTTGAAAGCAGAACTCACACACGATTGAAACCTACTGACCTTTTGCTTGCAATGTGAATTTTAAGCGTGTTTACACCTTTACACGTTTATGCATGTGTTAATCCCCATTGTGAACACTTTTCGCTGCTATCATCCTGTCACTCTCTCTTATCACGATGAATAATTAACATTTGGCGTTCATATAAAATCTTAAAAGTAACAGGCCAAAATTTTGGCTATAACTTGTGCCCCAGTACGTTTTATGCGTTTGAAAATTTTAATTTAGAATAAAAAAAAAACCTGAACTTGTTTACAGTGTTTATGTATTAACAATTAAGCCTATATACGTTTAAACATGTAATTGAATATAAAACAAACATTATTCTTATTGGAGTACCCGTAGCATACATAGTTTAACATTTTATTTGCATTTGTGAAAATAAAAACACATGGTAGATAAAATACAACTGTATGTTGTTACTTGTTAAATGTTACTTTGCTTGTTTTTAAATAAGCTAAACACCAGTATTACTCCGGTCATAATGTCGCCCCAAATGTAGGTATAAACCTGATGTTATTTATTATTTGAACCAACAAATTCCTACTTTGCTTTTCACAAACCACAAGTCCTCGTTAATAAAAAAAATTAAAAAAATAATAATAAACGGTGCTTAACATCAGAGGTAGACAGCGCGCAATGACAAGATACTCTTGACCATTTTCTCTGTTTTGTGTGTATAAATGCGTTTGTTAAAAGCATGCTTTTTAATAAGTCATATTTTCGGCCTATTTTCGAATATGTTTATTTATGGTGTATAAGAGGGAGGAATACTGAGCGCACATGGCCCAATCGCTAAATGTGTGTGTCATGTGCAGTACGAAGACTTGCCTCACTACGGCATGGACGGCGTGGGGATCCCGAGCACCATGTACGGGGACCCGCACGGCGGCGCGAGGTCCATGCAGGCGGTGCACCTGAACCACGCGCCTCCACTGCACGCACACCAGTACCCGCACACTGCGCACGCCAACGCCATGGCACCCGCAATGGGAGCGTCCGTCAACGATGCGCTCAAGAGAGACAAGGACGCCATTTACGGGTACGGCTATGCGGCCCCCAAACACACACACACACACGCACACATAAACACGCATTTCATTAACCGACCTGCCTATAGCACAAAAAGCACTTGCCACTCCATCATTATATTGCGCCCGGAGGTTAAAAGGAGTTTGTGCATTTTACTAATGCAACCTGAATAACTCTTTTCACGTCTTTTTCCACACGCTTCCTTCATTCGGCTCCTTGTTTGTCTTGTGTCCTGGGCCCTGTTATATTATATAGGCATGTAGTGCTTAATCTGGAATAGAATAGAACAGAAGAAAAGAGAACAGAATAGAATAATCAGTTGTTATTTGTTGGATTACTCTTCTCCAAATATAGTTTACACGGTAGGGTCGACAAGTTGCAACTTATGTTCGTCAGTATTTAGCAAATAATTTTGGACATCCCAATACAACAATAACACAACAACAATATTAATAACAAGAACAACAACAACAATAATAATAATTATTATTGTTGTTGTTATTATAGTTATCATAGTTATTGATATTATTTATTACATGAACTGCAAAATATCATGAATACTATTTTTAAGTGATGATGTTCATTGTTATTTACGACCTATAATATATACAGTAATTTATATTAAATGAAACACTATCACGACTTTACAAAATAGCCTAGTGTAATTATTAAGTTCTTAAATATTCAACTCGTCTCACATTTTATTATAATTGCGTGTCTACAATACATATGTTGCATTACACGCCATTTCTGATTTCAGTCTATGTGATTGCTCATATTACACATATAATAGGCAATAAACAACAATGCTTGCCTTTGCGCTAAATTAAAGCGGTTAAGTTGCAATCATTAGCCTAACTATAACTTTTGTCTGTTGATTGCAAGCTTTTCTATTTGTGGTGACAATATGATTTGTATTTATTTAGGCACCCCCTTTTTCCACTACTAGCACTGATTTTTGAAAAGTGTGAGTTAGCGACATGCACGCCTCGGGAGCCCGGCGTGGCCGGGGGAGATGTGTGTTCTTCTGAGTCTTTCAACGAAGACATCGCCGTATTCGCCAAACAGGTTCGCCAGAAAGTGACTTTCATTAATTAGCACAGTTTGCATAATTTATAATTCTGTGACTTTGACGAACATTAACCCACGCATACTGTTTTTTTTTTTCAAATAGTAACATGATTATTGATTATTTTATCTGTATTTTTACATATGCGTAATGTTTTAATTATAGATCAGAGCAGAAAAGCCATTATTTTCCTCAAATCCCGAGCTTGATAATTTGGTAAGTTCCAAGAATTTTTATGTATATGAAAATGTATTTCATTGCTGTACAATATACCATCCTGCAATTTTCATAGTCGTTATGCATTAAATACATTTGACATATTTACTCTTGGATTGTAGACCTCATTCGCTTACGAATTTTATCTTAAATTACATAGCCTAATAATTTTTTTGGACCGTAAATTGCAAATATGCCAACAGCCCTTCATTTTCAACGATTTTTTGCCTTTGCAATATTTTGCACGTCATAGTTTTGAATAAAAGTTTATCTCCGTCTCTCTCACTTTCTTTAGATGATTCAAGCCATACAAGTTTTACGTTTTCATCTCTTGGAGCTGGAGAAGGTAATACCAAACAGAACTTACCAAGTCTCTACTTTATTCAGTTCTCTAGCACTTGACAATTAGAGGGTAAAAATAAATACTGTTTATTTTCTCCTATGACGTTAAGTGCAAAGCAGTACAACTAAAGGTGGATTTTCATTAAGACGCAGATATAATTGTTTTAAGTTTCAGAAAATACTACTTCGGCAAGTCTGATAGAACTTGTCTAACTGCGTCGCGGAGAAAGGTCAAATTATTTATCAAACATTTCATTGCAAAGCCAATTATATTAAAGCGCGGTTTATGTATTTCTATGCTTCATATCCCTTATTGTGAATATGCAGATTTTCTTGTGATGGCTCAGTAGGCAGAGAGGTGGTGTTCTAATGAAAGGAGGCAGTAATGAAATAACTAGACGCAATTAAAGTCTTCACCTTAAACGCATCTACAGTACGTTATGTCCGTAATGATCACAAAGCAGGTAGCAGATGAATTTAATAGGGGTATTGAATATAGTGTGCAGCTCTTGTCACTGTCAATTGTAATGTGATATCTCTATTCTGTCGGTTAAAATAAAGTTACATGAAACTGTGGATTTGCTCGACTGACAGATTTCCCCCCATTTTCCTCTAGGTGCACGAGCTGTGTGACAACTTTTGCCACCGGTATATCAGCTGTCTGAAGGGCAAGATGCCCATAGACCTTGTAATAGACGAGAGAGAAGGAGGATCTAAGTCGGATAGCGAGGAAATCACGAGATCGTCGGGGCCGCTGGATCAGGTACAGTGGCGCCTCTGCGTTTCCTGGGGTCACTTTGCTTGCTCGCGCTTATTTGCATGCGATTAAGGCTTTTCGGAATGAAGAGAGAACATTTGAATAATGTAGCCATTATCGCTTCATTAGGGTTTGATCCCGGATCCGACCTGAGGGGATTAACTTGTGAAAGCATTGCCACAAACTTGACCTGCTTCGTGTCGATTTTAATTTAGCCCGCTCCCGTCGCGTTTTTTTTTTTTTTAAATCTTTTCTCTTTTTTTAACGAACCCAAATAATATTCAGAGGTGCTGAATATTATCGCAAAGCCCCATACAGGGTGGGTAGTGTGAGTTGGTAAAATTCTCCTGGGGGCACTGGTGCGAGTCAGTAAAGACTAGGTGCTTGGGATTTTGTGTCAGGGTTTAGCCTATGCTTCATTAAGGGTCATGTCAGTATTTTTCCAGAAGCAGCGCACTGTGCATTTCTCTAGTGTTCAGCTCGGTGTTGCATGGACCGAGGGGTCATTTTCAGAAAGTTTAGTTGATGGACCGGAATTATAGGCTAGTAAATTTTATCTTGAGATACGGATATTCTATTTAGTACTTACTGATATACCAGCTTAGCATGGAAGCACATAATTTTGGACGTTTGCAGGAAATGTAGTGACATTTCCCAGACTCTGGCGATTGGGTATTATCTCGATAAAGTCTAACATACGGTACGTGCAATTTTAATAAGATGTACGCGTCCAGTGAGGGCTACTATAGATAAGGAAAGATAAGTGCTCCTATTAAAGGGAAGAGACAGATTCGCCAGCATAAAAAGTAACGAGGCGGTTAGGCTAAATCATTTAAATCCATATGGTCGAGTGATCGGATAAGGCCCTGACCAGTTGTAGCTGTGCGATGAGTGAAAACTCTGGCGTGCTGCTCTATTCATTACCCAATGAAATGGCCTCTGGCCGCCATCTCACTTCTATCAATGTTAATGAACAGATTCGCACACCGCCTTCATGAAACTCCATATTTAAGTCCAGATTAAATATTTTGCTTTCCACTACTTTTTTGTTCTTTTTTGTTACCCCAGAGGAGAGGTAACATTCGCAAGGATTTTCGTATCTTTCGCGCAGATGACTTTTAGTGATAGAAATAGCTGAGGCCCATAAGAACACCCAGGGGTATCTAGGTATATAACTTGACAAGAGCAATTTATGCTGTGCTTGAGGGCACGAATTCAAATCTTTAATTGACTTTAGAATTATAGATGTGGCCTATATTTTCCTTGATGGCGGTTTTGAACTAAATATCGAGGCGAGGATTATGTTTACACTTCTTTGTGAAAATGTCAAAGCTGACATTCATGCGCCAAACGTTAATTGACGCTCGACATGTTTTTTCTTCTTCTTCTTCTTCTTCTTTTTTTCTTTTAATAATTCCGAGATAAGGAGATGACTAATTATGTTTATGACTATATCCCCCGCATAGACCTAAAATAGGCTACTGATATCCCGTAGTGACATAGACTAAGTCGTATTAGCTAGTTATTAATGTGAAATTAGCGATGGAACACACTGTATTAGCAAATTCGAGTGTAAAGGCTTCCAAAGAGCTCTGGGAATTGTTAAACCTAAACTTTAAAAGTAATCGCACGTGACAAGCATTAACGTATTTAGTGAGTCGAATTTATTCCTTTTTATTCTCTATATATTCATTATATGTATATGCGTTACGCCGTGAAACTCCTCATAAATTTGCATTGCGTGTGCATTCTCTCGCTCCGTATGTATTTTTTATATATGCCCTCTGGCACATAGTTGAGTTGGACTAGAGAAAATGTTCTTCGTGCAAATTCTGCACAAGAGGGAGCAAGGGTGCTCGTTTATTCATAAACCAATTTATTCCGGCAAGAAGACTCATGCACAAGGCGGAGTGTACACAGAATTGATGAGACTCTGGCTTTTCGCTCTCTGTGCCCATGCATCGTGTCAGTAAAAGGCTGAGCTCCGGGCCGCCGTTGTTTTGCACGGACGCTGAGCAATGAAGGAAGAAGTCAAAAGGAGCAGGAGGTGAAAATGTCAGCAGATCTCGACTGGCGTGTGAATGCGGCCAAGCCAGTTTGGAAAGTTTGGACGGTTTGACGTTCAGAGCTTGTTGATAAACGCGAGGCTCTTTTCCTCGTCAGGTGCCTAGCAGAGACTCCTTAACTCTTTCCTCGCACTGCTCCTGTTCGGCAGGTCTGAGTTCAGAACAGTTCAGAACAAACGCAGCTTACACTGTGCACTGCATGGGTCACTATACTTACACGCCAGCTCGTGTGACAAATTATGACAGCTGAGCTTAAAACTTTTAATTGTCGTTTAATTAGCTTTATTCTGATGAAATGCAATCAAACTTGCTCTTTACAATGTCTGAACTTTTAACAAAATGATTTACTGTGAAATGTGAACACTTGTCAAAACAATACAGTGCGTAAACCTTGACCACGTACACTAAAGTGTCTTAAGTGTATTTTTTTGTGTTATATCATGAAGCATTTTAATTGTGGAGAGGCTTGGTGCTTCATTTGCATCACATCATGGCTTGATTTTATGTTTCATGCTCTTTCTGGAAGGTTGAACAAGGCGTATGAGGACATTTGCATAAGCAGCATTTGCACAGTTGCCTCTCATTTCACCTTGCACTGGGAGTGGCTGTACAATTTGCTAATGAATTTAGACTTTAAAAGCAGTCTCTTACCGCATTAGTGCTTACAACTTCAATAGCATCTCAAGGGTACTTTGAATTTTTTTTTCAGACAAGATGAAGAGCATTTCAAATCATTAAACTGCTCACTTATTCACTGATGTCCTTCTTTGAAGGAGTATGCTTTTTTTTTTTTATTGTGAGCACAACTTTCTGTGTGATGTTGATTACATGCATAAGATAGGATATCTTTGGACACTTGTTGCATGTAATTGTAATGTGGTTTTCATTGTTGTTGTTATTTTTGGTCCATTTAAAACCGTGCACATGAATGGGTCTTATCTTGCGGTAATTATGCCCTTGGGTCCATGTTTAGGGACTTCCTTTGACTTCGTCTAACTCATGTACTTATGCAGCTGATACGTTTTAGCACAGGACCGATTGAAACCTATCTGTTCAGGACAGTCTTCTTCTCACAAATGTTTTTCTCTTTGTTAGCGACTGCTGTTTGATTCGTGTTGGGACTTTCCATGGACCCTCTTCTTTGCTGAGTTCTTTTTTTTTAGACATGGACAATGTTGGAAACACTACAGTAATTATGAATAACCATCGGTAGAAATTATAGGATACAAATTCTCTCTCTCTCTTCTGCCTGGCAAATATAGGTTGCTGTTGACAGTTCAACTAGTAATAGTTAGAGATAGAGACTTTTAGTGGAATGCTGGTACTATCAAATTATCTAAGTAGTAAAACACACATACATGTTTTA
>JAQQZT010000039.1:24745478-24756986 GCA_030068275.1 Clarias platycephalus
CTCGTGCCCCAAGTCTCCTGGGATAGGCTCCAGGCCCCCCGCGACCCTGAATACAAGGATGAAGCGGTATAGAAAATTAATGAATGAATGAACATCTAAGAGCAGTCTGGAGGAGGTAGGTGTATCATTGACAAAGTCTCTAGTCAAGAGATGCCATAATCAATGTAAAAACTGATGGTTTATCTTAAGAAATATCATCTTAAAAACTTTTCATTAAAAACTAAAAAAGCCTTTAGAGTTCTGACACAAGGTAAACTTGTACCAGATTGATTAAAAGAGAAGGCAGTAGAAAAGAAAAGGAAGGCTTCATGTTACAAAACATACCATATCATCAACAAATGTGATGGAGTCAGTATTATGGCAAGAACATTAGAGGTGTAACCTTATGCTAAATCATGCACACGCTGTACCATTCAGTACAGAATAGTCAGTTCGAAAAGCATTGTGATCCAAGCGATTAATACACTAGCATTAACTAGTTCTGGGGGAATTTTCGCTAAATCTAAAATTTCAATAAATGGAACAGGAAGCATACCACTGAATACTTCAAATGTCACTAAAGTGATTGAAAAGTCACCTGAACACCCTAAGCGCTTATGTGCCAGCCAGAATTACATTAATTCCAACTTCGGCTTGTTTAACAAACAAACTTAGAAACTGGTCTCCAGTGTTTCTGTTTTGTTAGCAACACGGTAGGCAGCTAACTCTGATGAGTGATGTGTATTTTCCTTCTCAAACACCAAAATGTATAGTCAGTGTTTTACATTTAACAAATGTATGTTAATTAACATGAAGCTAATTATTGTCTAGTGTAACTTATTTAAAGGAAAGAAGTTATATTTTGTTTATTTCTGATGCTGTGTTCAACCATGTTGAATTGATATAATGCTTTCCATTTACTCTGTTTAATACCTAGATGTACGTATGTTTTGATTAAGAAAAGAAAGTATGGCGAGTTTGCCACTATTTGCCAGTTTGTACAAGTTTATGTGTTTACAAGTTAAATTCACAATGAATGAAAATATATTTCATTTCTTTTTTCCATTACTCATGATCTTAAATGTGTGTGGTGTTGTGTCACATTTGTCTTATTAATGATGAGTTGCAGGTGGATATAGGCTAGGGTTTAATGCTAAATCCTGCATGCTAAGATCTTTGTGTCCCACAGACATTGTGCCCTATGCTGAGTTTGCGTGTTTTTGTGTGTTTATTTGTGTCTAAGGGAACTGTGGAAGCATGGAAAGTATCTTAGGAGAAATAGAGGAGGGAGGAGAAGGAAAAGGAGATAGATACACACACTCCATGGGGTAGTATGCGAATCTGTAGCTGTATAGGCCTGTAGTGCATGGTAGGAATCTCACCATTGGGTGTCTCCATGGCAACCCCTGGTGATGTTACCTTCTGACCCACTGATTTTAAAGGCAACATCCTGAACTGGGATTCTATTTATCAGGCAAGTCAAAACACAGGGCCAACGCTACGCTGAGCAGTCCAAAACCGGAGTGATGAAATTCATCAAACAGAGCAAGCAACAGCAGCCACTCTAGATTAAACCAACATTATCTCCCTTCACAAGCATGCACACTTTATAGTGTTTCAGCTTGTCTCATTTGAAAATATTCAGGCGATTTATTTTCACAATCAGTGCATTCAATGTAATCTTCATATTCAAACGATTCGAGACTATATGAGGGTAAAGAAGAGATCATGTATGCTGCACTAGACTTGTTAACACACATGTAGTGCTTCATTATTGATGAGGGCCCCATGGATCAGCAGGTTGGGGATTAAATAAAAATGCTAAAGCAGGGGGTGTTCACTCAGGAATCACTGGTTCAAATATGGCTTTCAGAAAATTTTCAAACCAGATATTTACATTTTGAAAAATAGCTGCTCCCACAAAGACACTTGACAAAAAACTGCATGGGAAATTTTTTTTTTATAGAAAATAGTACATAGATTAAAACACATGGCAAAGATGTAATTTTATTCACACCCATTCACATAGTGTTATGCTCATATGAGCACTGAGTCAGAAACACATGCGTGAGCACACATTGTTAAGCTGAAACAGGCAAGCAGTGGGTGGAGAATGTGGATTGACTAGAAGATCTATTTTTGGCAAGTTTGCTAAGGTTGATTTACTGAGTTACTGTGTTTTGTTACAGAAAGTACAGTGAAAAAGACCTGTAGATCCACTACATTAACAAAAGAAAGAGAGAGAGAGAGAGAGAGAGAGAGAGAGAAGGAAGGAAAGAAGGAAAGGAGTTTTAGTCTCTGATGATAACAGAGCAAGTGTGTGTTCTCAGAATGCTCCATAAAGAGCGCTGATGTGAAATCAATGGGTGGGTCATCGGGTTTCACATGTCCAGTCCTCCCTTCCTGGCGGAATTTAATAATGCCCTTAAAGATGGTGTTTAAACCTCAGGGATGGATTGTTTTGTCAATAAGACGGCTTTTATGAAAGTCTTAAAAGCATGGCGAGAAGTGTGGCGGCGCTACTTTGGAGAAATAGTGTCATGGGATCCGGTTTCTCAGCCTGACAGACAGAGAGAGAGAGAGAGAGAGAGAGAGGGAGGATGGATAGATAGATAGATGATTGGCATGCTTCACCTTGCTAACAGCCAAGCCTGCTTATGATAAAAGCAGTTGAAACTTGTTCAGAGTAAGCTGTCACTGATTGCTCCATGCTTAGAATGTGTATTCATTGGCAGTGCTCTTTAGCCTTGGAGGGAAAACGTGACCTCTGACCTAGTGTGCATTTCTAAGGATTGTTACATTGTTGTGGTGGTTGTTTATATGGGTTTAGAGTTTTCAGGAGATTGTAGATGAGGAGTTCGAACATGCTAGACACTGTTTGTGCATGCGTTGCATGTCTATGTGACCCACGGGAGAATTCAGAAGGCTTACATAGCGCCACACTGTAAAGGTGCTTTACCATCAATGTCTGTCTTTTCAGTGAAACACCAGCTCAACCCGGGGTCACAACGGGCTGCTGAACAAAAGCCATATTTACCCCTTTTTACCAAACTACGCACCTCTTTTTTCCTGCCTCACACCATGAACTTTAGGGCGGTGCAGATTGATGAGGCTCTATATTATATTTGTCGGTCCTTTTTCGCATTTGGATTCAATCTGTTCATAAGTGTTTGCTAACATTTGTGCCATACTGGAATTTCTGTACTTGCTCAGACCTGATCTCTATCTGTGTTATGTCAACAAAAGACTTGTTGGAGTGGTTCTGTGTGTATGAGATTGTGTTTGTGTGTTTGGGTGGACATGTATAAAAGAATTTTTGAGTTTGCATGTCTGTGTTACTTGTAAGAAAGTGTTTACTCCTCATGAAGCTATATTTGATTGTGTGTAAGAACATGTATATGCGCACCGTTGCTGTTTCTTTGTTTCCGGGGATGTGCAGTATATGGCAGCTCTGTGGCAGTGTGTGTGTGTATTTCAACAGAGTCTGTGAACCATAGAATGGTTCAAGCCTCCCTCCCCCATCTTATATTACAGTGAGCCCTAGGGACAGCCTATATTTTCCATTATTTCTCTCTTTCTCTATTAATCGCTTTCCTCTGCATATGAAAGTTTTTACTTCTGTTTTTGTGTCCAGATTTCCCAAAATGACCAAACGTATGCAGTTTAACTTTCATGAAATTTTTGGTTTGTTGGTTTGTCAGAAACCCCATGCAGTCTCTCATGCCTTATATTATTCTCTCATGTCTTTATTATTTAAGTATTTTTAAGAGGTGACTTTGCCTTATTTTTTATATCTTCAAAACCTGAAAAAACTACATACATTTCCATAAGTTTACATGTTTATCTGGCTGCTAGCAAACAGATAAGTCCTTTGAGAATATTATCTCGGTGACAAGAAGAGATGGCACCTTCAGTGCTAAAGGATCTGACGGAAAACATGGTGATAAGGCATGAAATGTCCTGCCATGCAGTCCTAGCTACTTCCTCACACTCAAATGTAATAAACGTTGGGCTACAACACACACACTCCTGCCATCCTATATCGCTGATCCCGACGTGTGTTTTGTTCTGATAGAGAGTACATACTACTTGGCCCACTTGCTGACTCGACAGCACCAGAGACATGGCCTTGAAAGCCAGAGACAAACAAACGCAGCACAAAATTTGTTAAACACTGCCAGGTCCATAGATTTTGGAGTTTTTTTTGCCATTTGGCCTTAGGAAACCACCACATTGAATTTGAAATGAAACACTCAGGATGTGAGCAATGTCAGGAAATCCAGCTTTAATTCAATGGGTGTGGAATTAACCATGCAGGACTTACAGACATTTTCATACACACACTGCATTTTGGGGGATATTTTGTGACATGAGCAAATGCAAAAGTTTCTTCCGTCGAGATGATTTGCCAGGCCTTTACTGCAGCTACCTTCCACTGCTGTTTGGTGGGTTTCTGCTTTTATTCTTGTCATTACTAAGTGAAAGGCATACACTATTTGTCTGAGATCAGATGACTAACTTGGTCAGTGAAAAATATCCCATTACTTTGCCTTGGGTAGCTTCCATTGTATGTTTTGGGTCATTATCTATCTGCAGTATGTAGCAGCTTTCTATCAGCTTTGCAGCATTTGGCTGGATCTGAGCAGAGGGTATAGCCATATACACTTTAGAATTTATCCTGCTACTTTTATCAGCTGTCAGGACATAAATAAACACCAGAGGCAACAATATAGGCTTATGCCATAACACTTCCTCCACCATGTTTAACAGATGATTTCTTTGGATGTTCCTTTCTTTCTCCATACTTTTCTTTGCCTGTCACTCTGGTAAGTTAATTTTGATTTCTGGGAAGTTTTCTGGCCTTTATGTTTTTAAGCGTCTGTGGTAAACAACTTTAAGTGTCTTTGAAGATCTTCCAGACTTTTTGCTGTTGCTGAGCTTGCCTCTTTGGACCTTATGTTGAGAGTTTGAGTGAACTGCTACCAAATGCAAATGTAACACTCAGAACCACCTCAAGTAGCCTTATCTGTTACCCACTTGATTATTCATGAAATAATGAGGGAACAGGCCACACCTGGCCATGCAACTGCTTGTCAGCCATTTGTTCCATTAATTATGAGCCACCAAACAATCCTGCTGTATTGTAAGTGGCTGTAATTCCTGAATGGCTAATGACTCAAAGTCTTGACTTTCCTCACATATTTTCTCACATCTGTATCCACCTAAATAGCAACCATGCAACAGCTTTTTAATAGCTCAGAGCACTAATAGCAAGCTTCATATAGGCTAATGAGTGAGTTGGCTACTGAAATGAAAGATAAGCATTCCTGACTGCACTCCTTAGTCACACTATTAGTTTGCCTATGCATCTCTCTTTGTGTTCTCTTTTTCCATCTTCCTGACCGGCCGTGTGTTTATAAAGTAAGTCCCGGGGGCCCTAGGCAGCAGCCCCTGTGCCATAAAAGCCAACTTCACAGTTCTGTTAATGGAAAGGTTTGAACTCTGTTTGGTGAGAAAAGTTGGGCCTGTGCAGCGTGTACTGGAAAATGGAGGGATGGGAGGGGGTAGTTGATGGCATAATACCAACTGAGCCACTTGGGCGCTGGAGGATTAGGCCGACCCCTTCCCTGAAAACCCCTTCCACATCACCACTGTTTTCTTTGGACAGGGGAGACCTGCAGCAGAGCAGAGCCAGGTAATCCCTGTATTGTTTGTGGGAATTAGGGCTGAGTTAAATGGTGTTCCCTAAGGTGCAGTGGAGCAGGGCTCTCCAATCAGGAACTTGCTTCCACGGACAAGAAACACGCAAGAGCTTGTGAAATCCATGGTGGGAAGTGATGTCAAATATAGACATGATATATGAATATCACATATATTACATCAATGCATTATATCAATAACAGGATATCTTAGGTCTTGTTGTTTTTCAACTGCAGGTATTTGGGAGTATTCAGGGAGTTTTTCCTTGCCACCGTCACCTTCAGCTTACACATCAGGAACTATCTAATCATTTTAATTAATACACATTATTCACATTTCATACAAATTTCTATAATTTTTTTTATTGTGTAAAGCTGCTTTGCGACAATGGCAATTGTTAAAAGCGCTAAACAAATAAAATTGAATTGAATTGAATTGAATTAAATTTAATTGAATTGAATTGAATTTGATAGAGCTACACAAACTTAATCGGCTCATTTTTTCCATTGGCATTAATTCATGGCACAAAAAACACAGAACAAAAAAGTGACTCTTTGTGACAATTTGTAGTAATTAAAATTTTTTTAAATGGTCGCTGCAAAGGACTATCTGAGATGCTGCCATGATGTTATGGCCTTATTTTCAGGGTGAGATTGTTAACATTCTCTTCTGTTTAAAGTTGTGAATTAAAACATGACATTGATTGAGTGTATAAGGTTATATACATGTGCTGAGAAGACAAGAGTAAGTGAGACTAAGCAAGAAAGGGAGAGAGGCTAAAGTGTCAGAATTGTAAATGAAATGTGTGCGGCAAACAGCTGGATGGGTTTATTTAAACTGAGTGACTGACCCCTGTTTGACACACATTGGGGGAGGAGCAAACATAGAATTATATGACTCTTAGCTGGGGACTGAAATGAAAGAAGTGATGCCCTTATTACCACTCAGCATGCCAACATGTGACTGAAGACTAATGTTACTAATTACTTAAGTAAATGTATCTCTGGTTGAGACTTGGATAAGACATGAATAGCAAATGAATGGGTACAATACACTGTTTTTTTGTGTATGAGATCAAATGCCAGTGTTATCATGTCATGGGCTCATTAGAACATCTTCATCTTTGGGTCAATAAAAGATCAAACTGATGATAATTACAGTCCTATGCAAACTGTACCCACTCATTTGTTTCAGTGCAGGTTTTTGCTGTGATAACAAATGTATGGAAGATTCACTATTCCTCTTTTCCGGCATAACCAATGTGCCCTTGTGTGGAATTTTAATATACATGTAAATGTAGCTGAGTGGGGTGAAATGTGATTTCATGAGTGAATTTGGTTTGACTGTGGCTATGCACACACACTTTCACTGTGCTCAGGTTAGATTTGGATAGGGGAGAGAGAAGCCGGCTGAATAAAGACGCCCTGCTGAGGAAAATGGCCTACTTCATATGCATTTAGATAGACACGTTGTGATATAACCTTTTGTATCTCCAATCTGGATCTTTCCCCTAATTGGTCACGCAACAAAGGCAGCTGATGAAAAAGACAATTTCTTGCTTTTAATTGGCCATTTCACGTGCCGATTGGGCTACACCTGGGCATTTGTAATGAGAATGGGATATTATAAGGGCCCTTGCAGATGAGACAGCAATCAGTTCCACTCTCTCTATGGAAGAGGCTGCAAAAAAGTATGAACAAACACACACTTTTGGAGAAGTGATAGGGGAAATGACAGGCCTTTTTTTTGCATGATTTGACTCAAAATTTCAGTCATTTTTCAAAGTTCTGTCTTTTCCTTTGTCCTCTACTTATTACCCTTTACTTCAGATACTATAAGGTTGGGACTTTTTCCTCCAACCTAGTTTACACATTGTCTACCGCTGGGTCGAATAGCTGCTTTCATTGTGTGACTATGGGAAGATGACACTGAACAACAGGCAGTAAATGAATTCCTATAGTTGGTTGGTTTATGTAGAGGTGCACCTTTTACTCATAATCAAGGCGAAGCCAGCTTTCTGCACCGACTTTCTCTTTCTCACTCTTCGTACCCTTTTCACCAACTTCTTTAAATGTCTGACTGGCACACAGCGCAATGCATGACCATTCATTCTTTTTCTGCACTTCTACAGCTCCCCCGTCCCTCCCTACTCATTCCCGCCCTCAATATCTTCCTCTGTCTATCTCTTTCTCTGTCCCTCCCACCCTCCCTCCCTGCCTGGTATTGTGTAGCACTTGTCCTTTGTCCCAGTCTTCTGGTGCATCTGGCCCTAGATATGGTGAGGTCTGGGAGAGGAAGCTTAAGATACTTTTAGAAAAAGACAACTAGAAAATGAACAACAGAAGTCAAGTTGTTTTTTCAGTTTGAGGAAAAATAAAGAGTGAGAGAAAATAGAGTGAGAGTGGGAGAGACAGGAAACGCATGAAGGGCAGAACTCAGCAGATAGTCGAGCATGACCTGCGTCCGACCCTGGAGCCAGAGATGGAGGCAGAGACGAGAAGGCAATAAATGGAATGCCTAGGCTAAGACTCCCCTTGCTCCACACACTGCTGGTGATAAAACTCCAGACGCTCCCTCATTTGATGGTGTATTGCCATGTAGCTACATTCCTTTCCTGCTCGCTTGTTTCATAGGCTGTCAGGTGATGTTTGATCTGGGAGAGCGATACTGGTGATAACTAAAAATAAGAAAACTCGTAATTTATAGACACTAGCAAATGATTTAAAAAGTTTTCTAAATAAGGGCTATTAGAAAATGAGGAAGTGAATAGCTCTTTGTTTGTAAATTCTTTTTGCTTTTTCCTCTTCCCCATTTCCCTGTACTTTTCACCCTCCTGAAAAGAGTGGACTGGCTATTGTTTCCTTTAAAGTCTACTAATTCCCCCTCAAAGGATGAAATGGAAGTGTCCAACTGTGGCAACAGCAGGGGGACATAAATCAAGTCAGAACCCCTGAGCTTGTTCTCCCAGAGGTCACTCAGGTCACAGGGTCAGCAGAGAAGCTTTAGGCCAAACTGGGTACCGAGTGACAGGCACGTTTTTCTTTTTTAAAACTCTTGCAGGAACACTACAAATATACTCGAATAAGCCAACAAGTGCATTTCTTTCCTACTATGCCTGTCCTGTGACATTTATGCCTGCTCTTGACATTAGTTTAGTTTAGCATTTTATATTTGTGACCAAGTGTGCATTGAAAACATCCATGGCCTGAATGTATGAACCACTTCCACTATAAGATAGTAGCAGAAATGGGGATTAGAATCACCATGACATGTCTCTCAAGCATCCAGAGAGAAAGAGCAAAGTGCCATTTGTTGGCTTAGCTGTATTTGCTTGAGGTGGTGTATGTTGAAGCTGTGCAAGTTTGTACAAGCTTTTAAGCTTTGTGAATTCAGTATACATTTCTATGTCTGTGGTGATTTCACTGTGACACTCCCTTCTCTCCCACATAAGGTCTTAAGGGAAAAGGAAAATAATCCCTCCTTCTTTGCCTCCCTGATTAGCTGCCTGGGCAGGTCTGGTCTGTTTTAGGCTGGGCCTCTGACAGTATGTTTGTGGGTGTCATAAGTGCAAACGAAATTTGCTGATCCCACTGCACACTTTGCACCATAGCAGTGATGCTATTCGAAATGGAAGGAGGACTAACCCTGAACTGTGTTATTGTTTATCTCTTCACCAGGTTCATCAATGCACGAAGGAGAATAGTCCAGCCAATGATCGATCAGTCCAACCGAGCAGGCAAGTTCCCTCTGTGTTAAAGTCATGCAAACGAAAGTCCTGCCTCTAGGTAAATTAGTTCAGAAGCATCGTTGCTTATGAGCAACTAATTGTCATTTGTACTTATTTGAATATTTATGTCTTATGATTTTGTCTGTATTCATGGCACATAATCGTACATGTGATATAGAAGATCATATATTAACTACATATATTTGAGTGAGAAGTAAAACTGGGCTAACAACCATTAACCTGTGTGTCCGTTAACAGATGATGTGTTCTCAGTAATGGAAACTTAATTAAAAACACTAATAGACCACTGTCTTGTGCCCTCCCCTGTTCTCCAACAGTAAGTCAGGGAGCCCCCTACAACCCAGATGGTCAGCCCATGGGAGGCTTTGTGATGGACGGCCAGCAGCACATGGGAATCAGACCACCTGGTAAGATCTTGGCATATTTTGTGCTCGCCTGCAATTTCCCACCTTCCCACTGATTTTGATTCTCTTTCTTTGCTTGGCTTTTAGTATAGCCACTTTTCCAGCCTCGCAGAGAAACACAGGTGTAGCCCATTGTTATGCCCCTCTCATTCGCTCAATCTTATCATACGTTTTTTCATTGCTAAGTGCTGGTGATCAGATTGTACGTTCTTGGTTTCCTTATTTTTTCCGAAATATTATCTGCTCTGATTTCCTCTTGTTTAAGATAACCATTTCAGGCTTCCTACTACATTTAAGCTACAGTATTTGCCCGAAAGCTAGACTACTTCCCAATTTGCTCATTAATCTTGCTGTTTACATTTGTTTGCTTATCTTGTTTGTGGATCGTTTTTTCAACCACCTTTCCACAAATGTGGAGTAATCTTGATCCTTATCCTGCTAGCTTTCTGGTGCTTATTCTTATTTTCTTATACTATGGCATTCTTCTACTATTGTTTTCTCTCCTTTTAGGGCCTATGAGTGGGATGGGCATGAACATGGGCATGGAGGGACAGTGGCACTACATGTAACCTTCTAGTTAACCAATCGCAAAGCAGTGGGGGAAGTAAGTACAAAAACAGAGCATTAATCTCTTTCCAGCGCTCTAGCTATTCTTCCTTACAAATTTTTTTTATTGGTGTTTCATATATAATTTTATCAAAAGGGATAAAACATCACAAACTAACTTCTTTCCTCTTTATACAAGTGCTTTTGCTGTTCTAATAAATCTTGTGGCAATTAGCAGAACAGGTGTGGTATAACTGTGTTCTTTCTTGTCTAAGCCTCCTGTCTAATGCCTTGGTCACATAAATAAATGGTGCATAGAATCACATTGGAGGGAAAAATTAGTATCTAAGGGTAAAGGGTAGGAGTGAGAGGGAGGGAAACTCGTTTAGGGAATGGTGAGTTGAGGATTGGGGGATTGAGGTTGAGGTTTTGGATAAAGGGGGAATACTGGGTGCTAGCGGGACGTTACCATAGCAACAGACTGATTGGCAAAATGTAGGCAGCCAGCAACAGTGGAGCAGGAGAAATGTGCACACCCCAACGTGCCATAAAGCTGCCTCTGTGTGGCTGACGTATGAGTTCCATTAATACGCAAACTGGTGCACCTCCAGTTACTCTTGCACCCCTTGGTCAAAACCCATAGGCAGGCTTTTTGAAATTAAGAATCTGTTCTTAGTGTGAGACTTTTTAAGGTGGCGGTGTTTCCATCAATCTTGACCTGGTCCACCATTTTCCTGTCTGGCTGCCCTAATAGGATTACTTATGGCAAAGGGAGAGGAAGTGAAGGAGTGCAAAATGGAGGTGTGCTCAGCAGGGTATGCAGCTTATCCCAGCCTAATTGACTATATCCAAATTAAATATGCCATCACAAGCACTGTGACCAATGGATTTGACTTATTCAGTATGCAAAAATAGAGACCATTAATGCAGCCATGAACAGAATGCTTCTGTTGTCAAAAAATCCTTCTTCTTAGACTATGCTGTTCCGAACCAAGAGAAACATTATGATAATGCAACCCTTGCTATTTAAAGCCTCCCATCCATCTTGGCTTGTTATCAGTGTGTGTGTGTGTGTGTGTGTGTGTGTGTGTGTGTGTGTGTGTGTGTGTGTGTGTGTGTGTGTGTGTGTGT
>JAQQZT010000039.1:24771187-24781383 GCA_030068275.1 Clarias platycephalus
ATATATATATATATAGATATATATACTCACACACACACACACACACACACACTAATACGAATAATAAAAACACAGACTTGCACACACGTTTCAGCACGCATGCACACACCAAGACACATGCACAGACATGCATTTACCCAAAACACACAGCCAAAATGCACTTAAAATTTATGACTTGAGCATTCCTTCAGGGTCAAGCTATTTATCAAATCCTCCACATTCTGGTTTCAATTACCCGGCCTATTGTGGAAAGCGGCTATTTTAGCAGGTTCATTTGGCTCGGTAGGGGATGTGAAGGCTTTCGGTCTCTGACAGCATCTTGTTGTTAGGTTGGTAGTGGAGTTGGGTGAGTGTAATGGACAGTGGCCTCCCTCTATCAGAAAAGGAACATTTTATCAGAGCAGGGTCTGGAAAGGGCAATAAATCCCAGTTTATTGCTAAAGAATTCCACTCTCTCCACAGGCCTGACAGCTCCCTGCGTTCTCCGAGCCTTTTGGACAATTTCGACACCATGTCCATCTGGTACTGATTAAGATCCTGACTGTTGAGAGAGAGCGAGAGAGAGAGAGAGAGAGAGAGAGAGAGAGAGATGGGGGTGCAGAGCAGAAAAAAAGATAGGGTGAGAAGGAAGGAAAGCAGAATTACAAAGACAAAAAATAAATGAACCTGAAAAGAGAGAGCAGGCATATGAAGGAAAAGCAAAGAAATATTCATTAAATTGATGGAAAGTTTTGAGACCACTGTCCTAACCATGGCCAAAAGACATTAGTTGGAGTGAGTAGCCATCTTGTTGTCTGTATCCTGTTTATTATCCTCTCTGCTGGCACCTGCTCCCACATGGGGCTTGCCAACATTGTCACTACCCCCGCCTTCCCTTTCAGCTTCTATTCCTCTCCCACTAAACCTATTGTCGCTCTTGATTTTCTGTGCAGGGGTCAATGAAAGGCATGAGTTGTTCATTTGGATATCTATTGCAGCTTTATGATATCATGAAACAAGTGTTTCTGAGTGCAACGGCTCATCTGGAGCACCTGGGTAGCTTTCTCTGGGCAAGCCTTCCCCCTCCTTTCACTTTGACAACACAGAGAAAACGACCATACAGTTAAAGATTGTCCCAAACTTATCTCACCACACTGATCACTGTTATTAAAGCCTTAATGGTGAGGCCAAAAAGTCATTTTAGAATGCATTATCTAACCTGGCAGTGGAAGAACCTTCCATACATTAAGGCCTTGTTCCACAGGTTAATGCCTGTAGCTGCGGGTGTATTGTGTGTGTGCGTGGGCGTGTGCGTGCGTGGGTGTAGAAAGAGAGAGCGAGGGGAGAGAGAGAGAGAGAGAGCAGTAAACAGACATGGGGCTCGAGCATAAGATGAATATGTGGAGCATATACTGTATCTTCTATACTGTATATATGTATGTGCTTCCGTGCTTGGTACTGTGACGATGCGTATAGCCTCATCA
Source organism: Clarias platycephalus (assembly GCA_030068275.1). NCBI lineage: Eukaryota > Metazoa > Chordata > Actinopteri > Siluriformes > Clariidae > Clarias > Clarias platycephalus. The sequence continues at coordinate 24,772,651 of JAQQZT010000039.1, forward strand.
GGAGATCGGCTCCCGACTCCTAATTCCTATTGCCCTTCTTAAGCCATTTATTCATATGAAGCACATACAATATCCTTACTAAAAATGAAAATAAAACATATTTAAAATTTTAATCAGACGCTGTAAAAGAATCTTAATGGCCTAATGGTTGATTTGCTTGTACATACTGTATGCAGAAAATGAAAGTAGACCACTACCGTCAACATATAGCATTCTCTACTAAAGCAATTAAACAGTAGTTTCCCTCTTTATATTTTATTATATTTTATTTAACACTTCCATTTACAGTACTTTCCAAGGTTAATGCCCCACAGGTAAAATCAATTACTTTTTTATCTCTTAAATCTAGAAGTGCATGGCATATAAAGTGGACGGCGCAATAATAATTTTACAAATCATTTCACCGCCTGGAGATCAAAAAGTCTAATGTACATGAGCGTTTATTTTTGCTGCACGGGGCTCGTGAGGAGGCACATAACTCCATGGAATAACAATATCATTAAAGCGCAGGCCAGAAAAATAAATCATCTTTGCCATTAATGTCTGTTAACCTATTCAAATGAGCCTCTCCTTCCTAATGTCCACCCATCTGTGTAGTTTTGTTTTATATTCAAATCACCATAATCAACTTTGCTGCATGCTGGAAACGATAATTAATGGCATCTACTTTTTCATCCATGATAAATGAATATACAGCTAATGGTATTATTTGAATAAAACTGAAAGCAGAAATTGATTGATATGATTAAAGGGATGGGGTGCTATTTTTCTTTGTACTGCTCTGGGTACAATATCCTCACTGGCTGCTGTGCAAATAAGACTTTAACCCGAAAGATTTAAAATGGAGTATAACCCTAATCATACAACTCACAGAGATGCTTGTGGGCAATTATAATGAGTCTTCTCTAACTTTACGTCAATTTTCACACTTCTAAAAGTATATCTTAGAGTGACTCTGGTAATTGCATTTGAATTACACCCTGCATGGTATATATAGTCTACCATAAATGCATACTGTGTTTACACCTACATGTAATTTAATTCATCCAAATCATTTAATATCCGCAGTTTTGCAATGAGCTGTAAAATCTGACATTGCATTTGAATCCCAGTTGGCTCAGGTTATAGAGTGCATTTATTTAACGAAATATCAAATAAATCGAAAACATTTAGGTATATGCGGTGCTCACACGCTTATTTTGCTTGTGTGTAGATAAAGATAACAAGTCAGTTGCCCATGTAAAACAAATTATATCTCCCCTGAAGCTTAATAGCTACAGTTCATGTACATGATATTGTTTATTTTTTATTTGATTTTTTCAAACATGATTGCACGTAATCTTTCTTGGACAGACGGTACACATGCAAAGTGTAAAATATCTCAATGAAAATGTGTAACGAATTTGTAATGACAGTTTTTGTACATTTTAGAGAATGTTTTTTCCCCCCACCGTAGCCTGAGTTCTGTAAACGAGTGTGTGTACTGAACGCCGAGGTCAATGTCACACAGACAAACTGACAGACAATTCGCAATTTACGAATCAGGCAAACCTATGAAAGCGAGTGAAAGGGAGTGTATGTTTTTATTATGGTCACACTCCCACTCTGTTGGTCTATCTATACATCTCTCTATCTTCTCATCTCACCTGCTCGCAAGTTATATCTTCTCAACTGATCTCAATGTTTTTTGGTCGTCATCAATGAGATAAGAGTGGCATTGCATGTGGCATTGACAGGCGCATTATGGGGCGGCGACTCTGCTCATTACGCAGCGAAGGAGGCCGATCAGAGGGGAAAGCGCGCCAGAATCTCCGCTGTCACTTTCCTGACAGGCAATTTAAACAATAACAATTACTCCTACTACTTGTAAACAATTCACCCGAGGCAGCGCAAGAACAAAGCTTTATATTACAAGCCCAAGATAAATAAATGCCAAGATATAAAAAGTAATTTTAAAAAGTCCGTGACTACTCGTAAAAAAGAACAAGATCTGGACAGAAGAATCCAGCGTTTAAACAGACTGCACCGAACACCTGAACAGAGAGCGTAACGGAGCTTATATATACAGTCTCTCTCTCTCTCTCTCTCTCTCTCTCATTCACACACACATACACACTCGCAAAGTTATACTTACATTTAGAATGTGTAGTAGTATGAAATTATAAGACTTTTCGTTATCTCCAGCCATCTTTGATAGCCATTCAAGTATACAATGAAGCTAATCAAAAATAATTAAAATTACAAAGAACATCTAACTTAAGGAAGAAAATTAATAGCGCAATAATGACTGGAATATTTTACTATACATATTTAATTGCGCGTTTATACAATACATTGCAGTAGAAATACTGTGGGTACGCTGCAGGTAAACCAACTAGACTAACCAAATTAATTAGACTATAAATAAAAGAAAACCATTATATAATTCACACACAAATGGGAATAAACATATAATAGAAAACACTAAATTAGGCCTAGCTGAATAATAAATTAATAAATATGTTTTTGTATAAATGATATGTTGATGCTTAACATCTCCTCGATATCGGCTTATACTAACTAATGGGCGACTTGCGTGCAGCGCCAGTGTGTTTCAGGGCAGTAACCCAAACAGCGCTTTATCTGCCCTGCAGCAGCAGCACAACCTGAAAATCCCTAATTAGGAGAGCTGCGGAGCAATTAACACATGTCACAGTCGACATCATCAGGTGCCACTCTAATTTCATCAGCAAAAGAGGATTTTTTTTTTTTTCTTCCTCTCTTTCTTTTTCCGTTGCTCTGAGACCCGCAGGCTGGGGTTTCAGTGAGAGCCGCACGCGCGCGCTTTGTTACCGACAGACGAATCAACCGAAACCAGTAAACAGAGCAGAGTAACAACCGAGGCGACATCTCTCTCTCTCTCTCTCTCTCTCTCACACACACACACACACACACACACACACGGAGGAATCTAAGAACTAACCCGCAGTACAGAAAAAATCTTGTTAGATGACAATCTGCTTATATTTGTTAAATAAAAAGGAATATCTTGTATAATTTTCATTCTGTCCCTTTAATTAAATAGCGTCCAGACAAACACGCAGAAAATTACTGACAGTGGAAATTTCGAAGGATTCATCAATATTCAAAACGTGCCAAAATGAAATGAAATTACTACGACAAACAAAAGCATACAACCTCAGCATCACTACCATCACCAACAACGACAACAATAATAATAGGCCTTACATTGTACAAACAAAATACTTATATCAATACAATTATATAATGTTATATATTTGAACGTTTGCGTCTGAATGTATATTTTAGGGTTTATATTTTAAATGCTTTTCGTCATTAAAAAAAAAACTTTAACCAATAACAAAACATACCTTAACAATCATTTTCTACAAATGGTTGTGCAAATTGTATTTAAAATAAATTACCCTGATTAACGCTAATAATTCAATGTAATTTTCTAAGATAACAAAAACAGACGTTGACCTAAATAATTACACTTTTATTCTTGACTTTGTTAAACATAAAACAAACGATCTCTTCAACTGTTTTGTTTGTTTCACCTTTAGCTTATTTACGTTTATTGGTGTTTAAATATGGTTGCCTAACACACTATAACGATTAAAAGCAGGCATTTTGTCATCATTTTGTAAATTATACCAGCCTTGCGTAAATTCTGTGGGCAGTGTAATGCATGTGCAAAATTGTGCTTGGTATTTTTTTTTTTATATATATATCATCATAACAATAACTAAAGTAGTACTGACGTTTCGGTTCTTCCAATTTTTTAATAAATAAATAATAATAATAATAATAATAATAACCACATATTAGTAGACTTAACTCCAGGTAAACGTGCATAGTTAAGTATAATTCCCAGTGGGTAGAGGAGAACAATAGCCGCTTAGTGTGTTTTGCCGGTGGTGTAAGGTGAGAGAGAGAGAGAGAGACAGCTAGGGAGAGAGCGAGAGAGGCTCGTGGCACTGGGCGTGGCTTCTTTCTGTCAATCAGTCACTGCGACCCGCATTCCTTGTTTTTGGCTTGTGCATCATATTTGCATCTCATTAGTCACCGGCTGAGAAGGCCTTCAGCTCATTTACGACAGCCTCCAACGAGCTCCCATAATTCCAAGCTCCTTTCGCGCTACCTGCCGCGCACAATCGGCGAGAGGAAAAAGCGGAGAAGAAGAAAAAAGGAGGAAAAAAAAATAAGATGCGCGGGCATGAGAAGGGCAACGTTATACCCAATGGCAAAACAAAAGCTCCAGGAGGGACAGAGAGAGAAAATGGAAAGGTGGTACGAAGGGTCCGCTGCTCTCTGTGTTTTGTGTCTAGTTCTCTCTTTTTTCATCTCTCTCCTGGATTCAGGCACCATTTTGTTGTTAATCAGCCTCCTGTCATGACGGATACCTCAGCAGGTCACGGGTCAAAGTTGAACAGGAGGTCAGAAATAACACTGCCTGGGAGTCGAGCTCCAAAGCTGGACGCTTGTTTGGCAGTGGCCGGTGTTTGTGCTAAGGGGCAGGGTTAGGTTCTCCTTAAATTTCTCCAGTATGAAACACCAGAAAGAGGCGAATAGCACGGAGGTGTTAAAAGTCTATATGCACAAATCTCTGTATCACCAACCCACAGAGATGGAAAATTATAATAAATAAAAACTACAAAGCGAGCTTACAGCTTTACATTCAGCAATAAATAGTATATTAAACCCCAAAGAAAAAATAATGCTGATTTTGGTTGAAGTTTTGGAAATGCAGGGTGGGGGGTGGGTGGGCTTCATTAAAGCGTGATGACCCCTGACCAAAACCTGGTTCAGTGGAGAGATGAATAAAAGTTTTAATAGCTCATAAAACACAGTGATTCCTCTCAGCAAAGTTTTTGTGACTGCATTATTTCTAGAGACCCATTTTTTTTTGATGAGTGAAAAGCCATTCACAGAGGCCTCTGCTGGAACTCCATCAGGACCAGAGAGAGGAGTAGAGAATGTGGAGCGCCATGAATGCAACTGCATGATTGGTGAGCAGAGAGAGGCTCTCTTTTTTACACACCCTCAGATACTCTCTCTCTCTCTCTCTCTCTCACACACACACACTGTAAAAAAATTCTCACTCCAAGCCTTTCACATGCAAAGCACATAGTCATAAGCCCTGCATGAATGGGAAGGGGGTTTGGATAAAAGGTCCTGCATTGTCTCTTGATTAAAACCCTCTCAGCCATATTCTTGTTTGCTCCACCCATGACATGCGCCATTTGCTCTGGTGAAAATGGCCCTGATGTTGATTCACTCACCAGTCGAGCTTGGCCTCGGGGCTAGATAAATAAACAGGCATCTGTTGTTTTATTTAATGCTAACTTCATCTCATCGTTCCCTTTCTTGCGTGGTGGGCCGGGGTCGCAAGGTCTCATGAGAGAAGTCCTTTTAGTATTACATCCACACACTGTCATTTAGAAAGGGAGGTGTAACATGGCATTTAACTGGATCCCTAAACAAATTTCTTTGTTAAATTGTCTTCTGTGGTGGATCATGCAGCCACATTGTTACAGTGCACTTCATATTTGACCTCACAGTCAGTTCCAATTTAGTTAAATCAATTCTAAAAACAGATCCTAACTATATTTAAAGATAAGGATTAATCAGTATTTTACATCATTGTTATACTCTGAAACATCTTGTGATGTACTGAAGCTTTTCTCTTTAACCATGGGTGCTGTCCTCAGGTCATGAGATTGTAAATATACAAAGCAAAGACCCGAAGCGATAAATCTCCCTGAGCAGATCCTGCCATCCCAACACACTGCCATTACTACCTGCACAACACACACTTTCTCTCAGACCACAGATCATGGTCTACTCTTCATTCAAACACTGTTTTACTTGTCCTCTTTTAACAGAGAAATCAGTCATGCCTGGAATGACATGTGAGTTTGCAAACAACACCAGTCTCTGGTTTCTCTGGATTTCAGATAAACCAGAAGCTATTGAGTTACACTGTGTCCCTACATAGATCATACTACCTAATATCTTTGTTTTTGTAGGGTGAGAAATTTATTGTGCTGTAGACGCAAGCTATTTTCCATCCACAATGAATTTCCAAAGTACTTTCAGACAGCTCTTTGTACTTTGTTTTTTACATGTTTATCTGTCAGGCAAACCCCCCACAACTCTGCGTTTTCTCAAAGGCACATGTGCTGGTTTAAATAGATGGAAAACCATTTTGTCATAATTAATAATGCGCTCAGAGAGGTTTCGGCAGCTAGAACGACCTGAGGGTTTTATCAAATCCAGTCTGATTGTAGGCTTTACTTTGTTATTTCATATGATTGCCAAATGTATGTGTCCTTGAAAAAATTGGTAATTCTCAAAATAAATATAATTTGCTAGAATATGGTCAGCTGAAATTATCTAACGATTTAGTTGAAAATTATGTTGTTTCATTTAGTAAAACTATAGTCTTTGTGCATTAAGAAGTCCATGTTATAACATTCAAAAAACGTATTGACATATAACTTTTTATTATTAGTTATTCTTTTATTTTAGGAAAATATAAAATAGTATCTTAAATGTATGTGATGTATATGTTCTATCAAGAAATCATACTCCTCTCTGCAGTCTTGAGCCATCATTCTTTTCAACATCAATCTTATAACCTTTTTTGTGTATATTACAAAATCTGTGAATTCACTTTTTCTGTGCGTGGTTGCTATTTTTTTAGTCCTTCTCTCTGAATATTCAGTGTTCAAGATGTCTTTAGAGCACAAACTCTTATGAAATAAGAAGTCTTCTTTGAAATGAGACCAGACTCCTGCTGCCCCCTACAGAATCCCAACCAGCAGCTCACTGGATGATATGTTGTTGTGTGTGCATTTACAAACAATGTGTCATAGAAAACTATACTATTAGGTTTGATAGAAAAAAAACCCCCAAAGTCATTAAATTTGCATTAATTAGAGATATATCACATAGCAACATAAATGAAAGCACACTAAGTTGTTTTCACTGCACTTTGTATCGTGCAACATTTTATCTATTTAGAGATTTAAAAAGATCCATAAACATACATCTTATTAAAAGCCTAGGTACCTTTAATGATTTGTGTTCAGATAATTAGTGAAATCACTGACTGGTATTGAGTGTAAGGAAGGGAGTGTGAAAAAGTGAAACACATTTGAAAAGTAATTGCTTAGACTGTGTCAAGCATAGGCCACGAACTTGTACCTTTAAATTGTTAAATCTCATTGTTTTTGCCAAGTTTATTTTTGGAGTGTATAAATGTATGCAATTAAAAACAAAGAAGCCTGATTTATGAGCATCTTCTGTTTTATTCAGATCATCAGTGTTTGTCAAGTCTACTTGCTATTTTTCAGGAAAAACTAATGTCCTCAAGACACAGAAGATCTTAATTGATTCTTATTTTCAGAAGAGTGAAGCTTTTATTTAGCTTTTATATCGTAAAATAATCCACAAGCACTTGGAATAATGGACAAACTATACAAATAAGCCACTTATAACTATGTTAAGTAGGACAAAAGGAAGAGCTAGTAGAGCTTAATGTTTTAGGTGCCCCTGAACTCAAAGCACAGTTCAAAGGATTTGCATGTAATTGTAGATTTAAATATCCCTTTTTTCCAGAGGGCCTGGTGTCACATTCAGAGTTCAAGTCTGCTCCTGTCTGGGAGACAGAAGGTATGCGCATCCAAGCTGCAGCCATTGTCTGCTCAGTGAAATAAAACAGCACTGAGTGGATCACTTTCCCCTGGGCTCTTCAGTGCCTGCTATGAACCCACTTCCACCAAATCTTTCTTACCTTTCCATGTAGGAGGCTTCTATTATTTAATGACAGTATACATGTAGACGGATACACTGAAGTTAATGCCATTGTGTGACTCTGAATTTTTAGCAACAGCACATCACGTTATGGCTGAGGTGATATTGGTATGTATGTATGTATTTATGTATCTGTCCATATAGATATAGATATTCTTATATGCAGCAGCTTGATACATATATATATGGAGGCTTCTACAGCTTGCTGTATCATTTACTTGTATACTGTATACTAAATGAAATAGTCATATATTTAAGTTACACCACATTTCATTTTTTAAAACTATTTTACGTTATGCAAATCAGATGAAGTTTATACCAAAATGGGAACTAGTAGTGAACTTTTACAAGTAAAATATATTTCATGTTATGTAATGTAGTGTATTTCATGGACAAAGCATAAAACATGTCTAATGTAAATTTAAGGTTCTAATAACACAAATGAAAGATTTCATTGCTAAAGTTCATATAATAGCGAATAATAAGTAAAAATAATTAGTAATGAATTAGAAACATTTATCATTGTTTTTCTATTGGTTATGTATATTAATTATTATTTTTTACTTAAAAAACATAAATATCTCCCCCAAAAAAGCTCCCATCCAGGACAGTCCTGAGGTAAAAACTGCTATCGTTTTTTTTCCCAGCAGCAGTACCCATGGAATAAATTGTACTGGTTGTGTGTGACAGAGCCGGGAGGCCATTTCTCAGGCTGGGTCCTGAGCTTGTTGTCTGCTCTGAGAGTTGGAGGAGTTGTTGCTTCCGCAGAGGAAAGACCCAGCAACGGTCACAACACACCACAGCTCCACTCTATGACAGCCCATACATCCGCATGTGGCAACACACACACACACACACACACACACACACACACACACACACACACACACACACACACACACACACACACAC
>JAQQZT010000039.1:24790307-24804187 GCA_030068275.1 Clarias platycephalus
CGCGCTGTGCTGCACGGAAATGTATGACAAGAAAATCGCGTCAAACCATCTACAATAAATACCTGATTCTGAACGAGCTAGTCATAAAGTTAAACGCGTTCTAGCGCACTTTTATTAAAACCAATATAAATAGTGAATATATGAGCATTTATTTTCTGACATAGTAGGGGAAGCTGAGCTTCGATTGTAGTCTTAGAGCAGCCGCCACTGTGAAGAATATACTTTACAAAGAATTCAGGCTTACAGTATACACCATTGATTATGGTGTTGGTGGTGTGAAAAAATGAACAATAATTAGTGGAGACAGAATAGTTCGGCTGTGTGTGGTAGAGTTTTGTAATAGATGTCCTGCTGCACCACATCTCAGACTGACAGATCAACCTCAATGACTTTGATGGATGACTCTGAATTCCATTATACTGATATTGTGCAAAAAGACAATCATCACGTATAATTAATACGTGAAAGACCAAATGTAAAGAATAAATGATATTTAATTCAGAAATATTGCAATGAATAAAATGTCTGTATTTTGTGTGTTTTTTAAAAACAAATATAGCCATTATAATGGCAAAGCTTTCATATGCTCATATATACAGACACAAATGCTCTACTAAGACAGAAATATAACCTGCCTATATAACCACACCTAGCAAGTACTTAAGACAGCCTTTAGGTATTTTTACATAACTGCTCATGAAGAGTGATTTAACTTCCCTTAGATGACGTTATAGCCCAAACCACCACAGGCTATAATGTCAGGGTCTCGAAAAGTTAATTAGAGATGAATAAAACATGGCAGCACTATCAGATGCTGCGCTGAGGATCAGGTGGCCGTCATGGTGATCCAGAGGTTGGGAGATTTTCAGTACAAGGTTAGTCTGAAGCACTCAGGTTACTATGTACTAGACAGGGATATAGCCTAAAGTAAGACATTGTCATGAATGAGAAGACAGTGGGTTTGCACAGACAAAAAGAGGGAATTCACTAATAAGAAACATCTGTAATTTTATAGTACACCAATAAACTGAAAGACACAATCAAAATATGGTAAAATACAGACACCTAGGGACACAGTCTATGCTAGTTTACTAAACATAATTCATAGGTTTATATCTCTACTTAAAATAAATGTTTTCTGTCATTCTGTCTTATTCTTGTAAAGAATTTAAGAATTATGAGAAGATTTAGTGTTAAACATTAGGCAACCTCAATCTTAAATATACAGAAGCTGCAGGATGTATTTATTTATTTATTTATTTATTTATTTATTTATTTATTTATTTTTACATGTAAACAAGGTTAAACTCAAAGACTCAGAATTGGCAAAATAGTAGCCTAGTAGCCTCTTACAAAATGCTTTTTGTAATTTAGTTGTAATTATATATGCATAATAAATTATTTTAATAATTTTAAGACATGAAGGAAAATATAAAATGTAAAAATGGCTAACTTTAAAAAGCATATTCACATTTTTTTTTTAATTAAAACACATCTCACCAAAACACATAGCTGCTTTTGTAGATGGAGGTACATATGGCAGCTCATGACAAGGAGGTAACTTGGTAAATTGTTTTTCTTTCTCACATTGTATTTGTTTCATCACCTGACAGAGCATTGCTTCGTCTGTGCTATGAAAATACAGATTTTGTAATTAAAAAGGTGCCATGGCTGAGCTCTCTCTGGGCTGTGACACTAAATTGGGTGTGGTTTCATACCCTCCACCTTCTCAGGTCCTTGCCTCTGAGAAATATGAACACACACTCCAAGCATAGCTCCAACCATATGTCACATGCAAAGTGAAAAGTTTATCACCTTAGAAACACTTGCTTGAGCACCGTGTCTAGCATATTAAGTACACATGTTAAATATATGCACCAAATAGTAAGGTATCACTGCAAAGACTTGAACTGACCCACTTAATTCTATTTATGTAGGATGTTACAGAGAAAAGTAATCAAACGAAGGTCAATTAATAACAAGGATTACAGGTACCATGTGAAAACTGCCTTTTTTAGTTCTGCATCTGCATGAATTAAGCATATACATAAAATGCCTTGTGACCATCAGTCTTTCATTCATGGTCATAGTACAAGTGCAGATCTGTATTTGTTTTTGCAGATTTTATACAAATCCGAAAACAAGACAATATGGATGAGGCCATAAAACAACTCAGGAATCATGGAATGAGTGAAACCTAAGAATCATCTTTGTCTTTGATGTTCATTTGGTTCCAGAGGTTCCCACTGTTTTACATCTGTGTCTATCTCAACAAGTGTTGGCTTACTCCCCTGGCATGTACCCCAGTCCGTGTGGCACTAACCCAAAGTTCAGCAAATAGATGCTCCTCTTCTCTCCCAAAGTTTTGCAGGCAACCCCAGCATGACCATTAGGGGATTCACCCAGTAGCCCTATGTTGGAACACAATTTGTCCTTTGTAATTTATTATATTTAGATTAAATTTGGTGAAACTTTATATTTTAATTGAATGTTTAGAGTCGACCCCCTTTCTCTGGCACCCTGCATCTCAGTTTCATCTTTAATTACATTTACAAAAATTATGTTATGTGGAATTAATGCAGTTTGAACGGGGTCCAAAGTAAAAACAGAAAACACATGGACTGATTCTTTGACAATCAAGCCTCCTGCTGTGTTGATCTGCAATGTGATTTTGAGGACCCTGCTGCTTTTCATGTTTTAAACATCTATCATGATTAATTATGCCTGCAGAGCTGCTCAAGTTTATTTTAGTCATTTTGTATAAAGGTACCCAAAGATCAGGTCAATATCCCAGCTTTTGTAAATTAGACCTCAGCAGTTTGGGTTTGATCAAATACATTTTGCCAGCAAAGAAATGTCAATATAATATGTGTTATCCTGAATCACAAAGCCAAACAGGCATAAGCTCTGCATTTGTCAGAAAAAGGCAGTGGAAATAAGGCTACCTTTACAGTGCTCTTGCCCTTGACAGCAGCAGCAGTTATACCAGAGACATTTAAAAAAAAAAAAAAAAAAAAAAAAACCTTTTTACAAGCTGATCTACCTGCTGCAGGTGAACTCTCCATATGTAGTAACACTCCAGCACTCCAAATATAGTTCTCATTAATGGCAGTGTGATTGAATCAGTGCGGGTTTTTGCAGCATTGACTCTTGCATGTCAAGGGTCAGAGATCCAGTTATAACAGGGGCAATGCAATTAATGCTACATTAATTTTCTCTGGCAATTTATCCTACATTTAAATATCAGCCTAATCTCCTGTCTCTGTGGCATGTATAATTACCAAACTATTTCTGTTCACCTGAATATAATTCATCTGACTATGATAAGCCACATCCAGGAGCTGCATCAACATGCCACTCAAGCTCTGGCAAAGGCTGCACGTTGATGTGAAGTCGCTCCGTCAAATTTATAACTAATGTGTGCTGGTGTAAGATGATATGCTATAACATTAATACCAATTATGCCACATGTGCACACTACTTTAAAGATCTCAAGCGGATAACAATCACCGACGTCTGCTGGGTAAGAGAACAGTATGTTTTTCAGGAAGAGTGGACCTAAAGGATCGCTGTCTAAGTCCTCTGGGATGCTGAACATTTGAGGGCTTTCTCTGAGCTATTTTTCACTCTCTATCCACTAGAGAGTATCAAAGTGACATCAAGACATATCATCTGAAGAGAACTGAGGAGAATAGGGAGATGTAAATACAGACAAAGTTTTTACTGTCTCCTCTTTCATCCGTAAATATATATATTCATCAGAGGGACAACCCATGTTAGATGTTTTGGAGATAAAGACAGAGGTCCAGATTGAGGTGGTTTGGACATGTTCAGAGGAGTGATTGTGAATATATTGTTAGAAAGGTGCTGAAGTTGGAACTGCCAGGCAGGAGGTCTAGAGGAAGACCAAAGAGAGAGTTATGGATGCAGTGAGAGAGGACATGAATTTAGTTGGTGTGAGAGAAGAGAATGCAGAAGATAGGGTTAGATGGAGACAGATGATTCGCTGTGGTGACTCCTGAAAAGAAACAGATGAAAGACAAAGAAGAAGAATAAGTGTTTGACTATTGTTACCCATTCACGTTCACAATTTTTTAGTAACCCTTAAATAACTGGTTAATGATCACCTGAACTCCTGCCGATTTCTGCCCAGTAAAGGGCAAGGTGCTCCAGGGGGAGTGAGGTGACCAACCATACCTGCAGGTACTTACTGTACCTGCTTCTGAATATTGCCTTTTGTACACTGTTTGGACTTGTTTGCTTGCATTCTTCATTTAAACATCTTATTCCTTCCTCTGCATCCATTTCATCTCCATACATATGACAATAGTAATGTTTTCTAACTTACAAAGATTACACAGAAAATTACAAAGGATGCAAGAATAATGGCATTGTGCCAAATATGTACAAGGCTAAAATGTTTTCTCCTCTTGATCACCACTTATATACTTATATATTACAATGTTTTTCTTCATTTAAACACCATGACTGCACTTTAGTCCTTGAAAAATGTGGAAAAAAAAAAAAAAAAAAAAGTAGTGTGCTTAAGGTCTCTGTGCTCCAAGATGCTATTGAGAACTACCTTGAAAGAGCTTTTCGTCCATTGCTCTCAGGAAATGTCTGCTGTAATGTCTTTCCCTCACTGTTTTGGAATGCTACTAGACTCCCATTCTTGGAAAAAAAAGTGAGAAAGAGAAAAAAATGATTAAATCTGTTTCAGGACGTGTGTGTGTGTGTGGGGGGGGGTTACATTGTCAAAGGGCAATTCAGCACTAGAATTACACTGATTCACTTACTTCCAGGCAACCTAGCAAAAGGCAGAACATGTGAAAGGCAGCTAAATTATTATAGTGCTGGAATGCACTCTTACAGTGATTGAGCACTACTCCCTACTGCGAGTGGCAAACACAGGTTATGCAGAGGGGAGAATTTGCAGTGCACTTCTCCAGTGTGGGCATTAAGCTTCTCTTCTTGACTCTCAGCTCATTTTGTTTTTTCTAGTTCTAGCTTAAGAACACCAATCTCAAATTAGCAATCTCCTGCTATTGTTATAATTAAGGGCACAATGCCCTAATGTACATTTGCCTGCTGTAGCCCATAAACAAACTGCCACCCGTCAATGCTGATGACTCAGGATCCATACTTCAGCTGTTGTGTCAAAAGGCTTATTTCCCCCCTTTTTCCATGATCTTTTGAAATACTGATGCAAAGAACAGATGAATAATGAACAATTTCTCAAAGAGTCCAAAGTTAAAGAGCAGAAATATTACACTTTGATATCACATTTGATCTATTAACCAGGATGTTTATTTAGCATTTTTCCCCATTCTTGTTCAGGTTGTTCTGAAAACAAGGTCAATGCCTTCAATTATAGAAAATGTTGGTAAGTACTTTATATGAGCGCTGCTGAATGCTCAAAGCTAATTGGTCAGGCACTTTTACAATAATTCATGGCTGCAAGTGTTATATTAATGCATTCATTCTTATAAGTTTTTGTTTATACAGAGTAATAACAACTCTTGGTGAAGGTGAAGTGTTTTGACTCTTGGCTTCTAGCTCAAATCCTCCCTCCCTTTCCAGATTCAGAGTTACATGCTGCACTCTTCCTCTCCTTCTTCCTGCCATTCTCATGGCTATGATCAGTTTCCATACAGACTCTGTTAGGAATTCTACCTGATTCCTACTTTGACTAGAAATATAACTATTAACAAATATACCAAATAACAGGTATATACACATGCATAAAGTGGTGTAAAACAGATACAACATTTTTTAATTGCTGTGGAAAAGGAGGATTAAAACATGTTGGGATGTTCTATTATTTAAAAAGAATTAGCAACTAATCAACTCCACTTCATTTGCTCTGCAATATACTAAAAATACTTCTCAGAATTTAGCTGTATGTGAGAGACAGTGTGAGAAGTGCAGTCCACAGTGAAGTGTGTTTGAGCAAAAGCGGCATGTGGTAAAGTGGGCTGCCAAGACCATGAGTCACCCGTGGAGAGAGAGTAGCTTTGCAGAGGGCCAAACACAAACACACATAAACATACATGTGGCCAGGTCTCTTTCCCTCACTCTACTCAGCCCAATCGTTGCTGTCATGGTCTATTAAAATCAGTTTACATGTGCATGTCCAATTTGATGAATATGTATGTGACCTCCTTCTTTGGCGGCTGTCCATTCTGCACATGGCCCTGAGGCAGCAAACAGCACCTCTCAATGATCACAGCATGCCTAAGGGCACCATGTTAATACTGCTGAAAAGCTGCTTCCTCCACACATTGCCTCACCTTTAACTATGTGGATTTAACTCTCGAGCATAAGGAATCTGAAATGGAAGTGCCGATTAGGAATTTTGTTTTTGATTGCCTTAAATGAAATATAATCACTGACACGCCTCATAAATGTATCAGAGAACCAATGGCATGTGACAACCACAGGGTATATAAGGAATTGTGTCTTTAAATAGTACCGGTTAGCAGTGGTTCAAGTGGTAAATACTTTGATTAAAGTTCTCTTAGTGATCAAAAGAGAATGGGTTCAAATCCCGGAACTGGCAAAGATGATCTCTTAAGTCTTTGAGCAAGACTGTTAGCCTCAAGTGCTCACATTCATAAGTGGAGGCTCATTATTATATAAAACTAATTTACCCAAATGACTTGATTAACAACCCATTTTCTTCACAAAACTACGGCAATCAGAGATCAAAATATATTAACATTAAGCAATGCTCCAAATATACCAGTACAATAAATACATAGTCAAGTAGTCAAGAGATATCAGAACTTCCTGATAATAAATAAGCAAAACAGATTAAACAATATTCATCATGAGTAGTCTGTGTTAGCAGCAATTATAAGCCTAAAGTGGTAAATTCCATAAAAAATATCAACCGTTTGTTATCTAGATTGGCCTTGAGGCTCTGAATTGAATAATATGATAGGAATTGATATGATAATAGGGTGAAGTGATTTTTAACTGGACATAATTTTAATTTAGCATTTTTGAATTTTTATTATTTTATTTTTATATAAAACAGAGCATGTCCAAGTCTTGGACCAAAGTGTAAAGAAGCTTAATTATTTTTTAACACAAATCATCAGAATGGTATTTTGAAACAAATAAAGTAAATAGTCATATCTTCAAAATTAATATTTAATATTCATGGTTCGGCACTATTTCTTCCTATTTAAATATAAATAAATTTGAGATATGAACATTGTCAGCTGCTTAGTGCAAAAATCTGATTTAACTCCTGA
The DNA here is from genome assembly GCA_030068275.1 of Clarias platycephalus. NCBI lineage: Eukaryota > Metazoa > Chordata > Actinopteri > Siluriformes > Clariidae > Clarias > Clarias platycephalus. Next base: position 24,797,567 of record JAQQZT010000039.1, read on the forward strand.
ACATGTGTTCCGCTGATACTCCAAAGGATTTGATTTTGAATTTCCCAAACTTTTGAAGTCCACACTAGCTTGAGTGCACATAAAAAGCACAAAGGGACATCTGAAAGTTCAGAGGGAGCTCTGAAAATCATACAAAAAATTCGTGGCCAGTAATATCATTTGTAATGGAAATCTTTGAAGTATATTAGAAAACAATGCAAAATAGAAGGATTTTCAGCAGTGCTCTCAGACTTTTGGATCCTATTGTATATAGTGAGATATTACTTGCAGTGTTAATTGGACCCCTTAATAACGAGCTCTTTAAAAGCTAATTGAAACAATAGCCAAGGTTAGCATGGCTGTGGTAATTAACAAGAAAAGAGAGGAGAGAACTGAAGTTAATGATTTTTCAACACTACACTGGCACGTACCATGTCAGGGTGCATGTGCCTATATGTGTGTGTGTCTGTGTGTTGGGATGGTAGGTGGGGGTGGGGATGAATATTTTGTCCAACAGCCACTGTTACCATGTGACTGTATGTTAGTGTATATGTGTGTCTAGAAAGCCTCAGTTCTGGCGACACCCAACCATGTGAAAGAGAAACAAGCAGACTCATTTACACCCCCACCTACTTGTGCGGATCGTGAAAGGATATCAACCCCACCATCTGTCTCCCTGTCTGTGTGTGTGTGTGTGTGTGTGTGTGTGTGTGTGTGTGCATGTGTGTATGCGACAGAGAGAGAAATTGAGAGAAAAACTGAGTGCTACTCCTTGTGATCTAAAAACTAATTTTACAGATACCAAAAAAAGGCCTCTTGCACTTTTTAATATAACATACCCTAAAACACCCATTACCTAATCATTGAGAAAGTTTAAACCACATTTGAGAATAAAAAAAATAGCTGCTTTGTTTTATACAAGCTATCTTTAATCAAAGATCTTTCCAGGTAACAGATCATGTAATGTGTGCACTCGCAGTGCCAGCAATACCTTCCCTACAGTGCCAACAACATAGAATTATGTTTGCATATGATTTTTCTTTGCATTATTTTATTTTATTTTATTTTATCCTCTTCACATACATAAGACTGGAGCAGAACCTATTCTCTAACAAGACTTTTTGCTTTCTATGATACTCTCTGTTAAACCGTGAGGCTTAGCTTTGCATTTCAGGGATTTTAAGTAAATCCATCATGACTGTAATTTAAATAAAATTTCAATAAACAAACTTAAATAGCCAAATTGAAACAAAAATGCTTGAATAACAAGTAGAGGCACATGAACTCTCAAATAGAGCCAGAGTAAAGGCCACTGTGTGTTCCATGACACGGCTTCCTTCCAGTCCCAGCCGGGAAAGCCACCAGACGAGTGTCTGGGAGTTACCTGCCTGCCATTGCTCCGATGAGAGATGGGAGGAGCTGGTTTAGAGAAGTGCCAGTCAAGGAAACTCACAGGAGCTGCTGCCCACACAGGCCCACTCTACCACTCTGCCCACCACCATCATTCACCAGCCTGTGCCCACATGCAAGCAGGACACTGCCCACAGACCTGCATGCGCATCCTTTCCTTCCCTTTTTCCCTTCCTCCTTCATTTTTGCCATTTCCTACCCCCTTTTTCTCTCCTTTTCTTCCCCTTTTCTGTAAGACCTCGCCCTGTGTCCATGTTTGTAGTTTCAGCCGTGCATCAAACCCGTTACAGTGGTGGAGAATGCCGCACAGGGGCACCTGGCCCGGACCTTGGGTCAAGTCCCTAGTGAGGCTGAGGTCTTACTTGGCAGTGCCAGCGGCGATCGTGAGCTCGGAGCTGAGGGATGGGACTAGGTAGGTGGCCTCCCCTCCTACAGGTATATGAAGAGGCAGGGCCGCGGGAATGGACATGGGCTGGTGACTAATCTGCACTGATGGATCTTGGGTTTCTCCCTGCACTATAAAACACAGCGGAGAGTGTAGCTCAGGGTCTGTGGGGCTGTTCTTCTGTCGATCCGTTTGTTTGGACCTGGAAAGTGACGGAGAGCCAATAAGCTGAGTTGTGCAGCAGACACAAAAAGCCTGAGGAGTGGCATGCAAGAGGTACGTCGCTATGTGCCTGGGACTTCAAAGGAATGAAGCAAATTATGACTTTGATTGCTGCACTGAGGACAGGTGTGAGCTCACTGCTGAAGCTCCCGTATCAAGTGAACCCTCAAGTAGAGCTGGATTTTGAGACGCTGCTGCCATAAAATAAATAAAGGCCACTGTGTGTTCCATGACAAGGTTTCCGGTCCCAGCCAGGAAAGCCGACCAGGCGAGGAGTGTCTGGGAGATACCCAAGGAATCAAAGAAAATCACAGGAGATGCTGCTCATGCGGGCCCACTCTGCCCACTGCCATCATTCACCAGCCTTTGCCCTTGTGCCAGCGGAGCACTGCCCACAGACCTGCACGTGCATCCTTTCCTTCCCTTTTTCCCTTCCTCGCTCCTTTTAACCCTTTCCTTCCCTGTTTTTCTCAATAAAATTACCCCTTTTTCGTAGGACCTTTCCTCATGTCCATGTTTGTGGTGCCCATTACAACTAAAATAAAGTACCTCAGCTCATACCAGAATATATTTGACTGACTGCACATTGCTTGATATAGCTTAATTAACTCGATGATAAAATTATATTTGTTTATTGACAGTGATACTGAACTGAGATTCATTGGATTTCCATTTGGCTTGTTGGCAGTTACATCACCCCCCCCCCCCCCAAAGTTTCAAAAGGAAATGGGAAAGAAGCAAATGATACTTGTTGCTATAAATGTCCCCTAGCAGATCTTTCCCAAGCCATGACAGACAATAAGCTTTCTGTGGCTATTCAAGACACTGAGAGAGAACACTTTGTTTTCTGTGGCACCAACATAGAAAAGATGACCACCAGATTGCACTGCATGGGGTGAGTCATCAGCCAAGCATGCTAGACTTATCTCTGACCATATACTGTATACACAAATAAATTCAGAGCGTTTAGACACAGGATGTTTCAAACTGACAAGGCCAAGTTGGTCATCATGAGAGCTGTTACTATACCATTATCTGTTCAGCTTGGAAACACATTTTACTTGTAACAATATGTCATGCTTTTAGCAGAGCAGCACACTAAAGGCTAAAGTAATTTTTTTTCTGGACTAGATTTGTTTTCTTTTCCAGTGATCAGCAACAGACGCAGCCTGATTCACCGCAAAAGTTAAATACTTCAGATGTTTTCTTTATAGTTTGGCCATTGCACACATTTGTCAGAGACAAAGCAGAAAATATGAGGCTAGGAGTCAAGGATAAGTCCAAATAAACAGAACAAACATTCTGGCTATGGCTGTGTGGTGTGAGCTGGGGGAAATAAAGCTCAGGGCAAAAAAGCAACAGAAGCACTGACTGTGGTGACAATCATGGCCAGAGGAGGCTTGTTGATTGATCCACATCTGCAGGTTTTAGGTTTTTATGTGTCCTTGCTTATGCTGCTTTACCTTAGTACAGGTTTTGACACCAGGTTTTGACTATTCACCTTAAAGATTAGAAAATGTTGTAGGAGTTGTGGGAACATGTGATTGTTATTAGTTTTTAGATGTAAATTGTAACTTTTTAATGCATCTTAAAGTAAAGTTTGGTGTTCCACAGGATTTACAACTTTTAATGTATTTATAAAACCACATCATTCAATTCAATTCCATTTTATTTATATAGTGCTTTAAACAATGTTACAGAGCCCCTAAAGGGACATGGGTGAGTTGAAAAAAATCTAATGAAGAAAAAAAATGTTCATGAGATCTCGCAAAACTTGACGTGCGTCTCATGTCGCGTTTTTTTTTTTTTCTTCGCAAGTGTTTTTTTTTTTTCACATTTCTGTTCCACCCATGTCCCTTTAGGGGCTCCGTACAATGGTCATTGTCACAACACATTTTTACAAAATCTAAAGAAAATTTGTGAAATGAGTATGAAATGTGTGAGAAAATATATATGAATGAAAATGATCAGATTGTCCCTGATGACCAAGCTGAGGGCGACGGTGGCAAGGAAAATCTCTGTGAAAAAGATCGCAATAGGAAGAAACGTTAAGAGGAACCAGAGTCAGGAACCCAACTCAACCTGGAACCAACCTGGTGGAACCAAGCCAGGAACCCAACCTGGTGATAACGGATAGCAAGAAGTTGGCTGGAAGTTCAATAAAACAGAAGATAACAGGAGTGTTTAAGTTAATATATAGTCCAGTTTTGTTATTGGAGGCTCAGATACAAAACTGCAGGAAATTCCATTTCTGAACTATTGAGCAACTGCAGTCACAAGTCCTTAGAGACTGCATAAGTCCTCAGGACCATCTTCATGGTAAAGTGTAACCATCTCCAGTCACCACATGCATCCCAAGCAGACCACATTGGGCCTCCATGCGACGAGATTTCCAATCAAAAGCTTGGCACTTGCATGAGTCAGAGGGGTCTGGATCACTGGGAGCTCAAAAACACCATGTGTACCTTGACAGAGGGAGAGCGAGAGAGAGGGAGCGAAAGAGAAAAGAAAGATAACAGTTAGATATGGTCACAGTCACATAATGTATAAGGTGAATGTGTATTTAATGCAGAGTGCAATCGGGGACTCCAACAGGACTAACTATGACAGCATAATTCAATTCAATTCAATTTTATTTTATTTGTATAGCGATTTAACAATCAAAAGAATTGAAGTTTGGATGAACTTTGCATAACTAAAAGGGAGAGCCAGAAATAAACACAGACATGAGAGCTGGGAAGTAAAGTACTAGCAACCAGTCACTCCGCTGTCAACATAACTGAGTGACCAATGAGTGGGGAAGACAGCATCCAAACATACCAGTTCACCATAATACTTTACGTCTATGAGTCCCCTAGATCTGCTCCTTTACCTAGGATAAATCTATTTACAAAAATGCTTGTCTATATAAATAGGTTTTCAGCCTAGGCTTAAACACAGAGACTATGTATGAGTCCTGGACATTAATTGGAAGGCTATTCCATAACTTAGGGGCTTTGCAGGAAAAAGCACTGCCCCTGCTGTAGTTTTCATAATATGCGCAGAACAAGCAGCCTCCATCCTTTGATCAAAGTACTGTAGGCTTGGTAGATTGTAAAACATTAGCAATTTCAAACAGGTACTGTGGCGCAAGACCATTTAGTACCAATAGTAGTATTTTAAAATCAATGTGAAATGTTACTGTGAGCCAATGCAGTGTGGATAAGATAGGGGTGATGTGTTCATATCTTCTGGTTCTAGTGAAGACTCTTGTTGCTGCATTCTGGACTACCTGGAGCTTGTTTAATGCACCTAGTGCATTCAGACAGCAAGGAATTATAATAATCCAACCTAGATGTGACAAAAGCATAAACTATGTTTTCTGCCTCGTGTAATGACTATATTTCTTGGCAATATTTGTAAGATTAAAGAATGATATCCTGTTAATATTATCTACATAAGCTTCAAATAAAATATTGGAATCTATAATCACACCAAGGTCTTTTACTGTTGCACATGATGAAAGAAAGGCATCCAGAGTTACTGTGTGATCAGTACTTCTGTATTGTCAGGATTAACCAGGAGGAAGTTAATTATCAACCAGTGTCTAATGTCCTTCACACATTGTTCAACTTTATTAAGCTGTTTTTTCTTATCTGGCTTTGCTGAGACATGTAACTGTGTGTCATCAGCATAACTGTGGAAACTAATACCATGCTTACAAATTATTTTGCCCAGAGAAAGCACATAAAGAGAAAAAAGCAATGGGCGTAAAACCAAGCAATATGGAACACCAAACTTTACTTTGCAGAATAGTTACCATTTAAATCTACAAACTGGTAATAATCTATAAACTGACATCATCCCATCTTATCTACACTGGAATTTCCCAAGTGAAATTTTGCATTGATTTTAAAATACTTCAATTAAATTTTATTTGTATAGCGCTTTTAACAATTGTCATTGTCGCAAAGCAGTGGTTCTCTCTCTCTCTCTCTCTCTTACTTACTTTTTTTCAGAATACTTCCATTGACCTAAAAAGCACTGAATGTTCTTGAGCCACAGTACCAGAGTCCGCCATGCCCACTCAAAAATGCAGGCTATTTGTTGGTACTTCACATAATAAAAACTACAGCAGACACTGCAGCTTTTTACTTAGTTCTAAGTCCCACAGTTATGGAATAGCCTTCCAAATAGTCTAATTAGGGACTTAGAAACAATTAGGGATTAGGCACTGTTGATTTGTACCGTTCCCAGGTGCTCCCAATTGCTTCCCACTCCCTGTCCCCATGCTGGCCATCTTTCACATTACCAATTCTGTTTTGCACTGAGTGCACGTGTGTATTTATCCTCTCCAATATATTAGTTGACAGTATGTACCATGTCGGTTTGGAATAAAATAATAAACCCAAGCTGAAGAAGGCAAAAACAGTTTGTTTAGTCAAGCATTTTGTGAATAGTTTTTCCTTAGGTAAATGCTATGTTTGACTGCATCTTTCCCCATGACTAGTTACATAAAAACAGAGGTGGAAAGAGTAATAAAATTTTGTACTCAAGTAAAAGTACTGCTACTTTAGTGAACTTTTACTGAAGTACAAGTAAAGTTACTCTTATAAAAATCTACTCAAGTAAAAGTAAAAAGTAGC
>JAQQZT010000039.1:24852433-24864325 GCA_030068275.1 Clarias platycephalus
GTGTATTTAGTTATTGTAGTTAGAAAATGTGGAGTTTAATCGAAGGGGTGCTTGAACAGTGTCAAATATTAGAAAGGGGTGCACACAGCAAAAAGTTTGGGAACCACTGGTCTAGATGAATGTGAAAAAAAAAAACACTTTTCCAACAATACTGGTGAGCTGAAGGCTCCTAACAAAACAATTTGGTCTTCAATAATGCCTCAGCAGTGCAGCAGGCTGATCACCTACAGTATAAGCCATGCTGCAGTGATCCTGTAATTCATGTTAAAGGAGCGCCGACCAAGTATTGAAAACATACAGTAAGTTAACAAATTATACACTGCCCAGCCAAAAAAAGTCACCATCTGGATTGAACTAAGCAAATAGTTAAGAGCCTTTCACTGAAGCCCATCCAAACTAAGGGCTTGGTGAATAAATAAAAAAAAACAGGAAAACTCTCAGTAATAGTTAAAGAAAGAGCTTTTCCATATGGACCACGGGAAGAGAACTCAAGGGATTGGGACTAAACAGCTGTGTAGATTTAAGAACATCACTAAACAGTAAGGCTAATTGGACAAAAAGGGCTTCTGTTTACTAGGGAGCATACAGAATAGACTGTGGAGTTCTGAAAAATAGGTCACATAATCTGATGAGTCAAGAACTACCCAGTTCTATCAAGGTAAGAAGAGAGGTGGTTGAAGTGATGCACCCGTTATGCCTAGTGCCTACTATACAAGTCTGTTGGGGTGGTGTTATAATCTGGAGTTGCTCAGGTGTAGGGTCAGCAACATTATGTGCCCAAAAACTTAGGTCAACTGTCTACCTAGGGTGGTCGACCACCGGTGTGGTTGGTGATCTGATGATCTTTACAGCCTGGGGGGAGATGGCGCCAGTGTGTGTGGCTTGCTGTCTGGTCTCCGTATTTTTAGTTATTGTTTTATTGTTTACATCTTGTTTTATTAACAGTGTCTCATCTTTTCTGGTGTATGATCGAGCAACACTTCTTATGATACGCTCTACTGTTGTCAGACTTTATAAGCAAGATCTGGGAGGCAAACAACATCCTTTACCCCCCTTTTTAGCAAACATACCGATGAATCTATGCCGCTCTGTTTGCGCCCTACCCCGAGTTAAACGCAGTAGGCGCCGGGGTAAACAGAGAGGCCTATCGGTAAGGCTCAAGACAAGACTAGCACTCATCACCAGTTACTTATTTCTAGACTCTTAACCGAGGGTTGTTATATTGCACGCCGCTCACTGCAACCCATCTATCAATGGGTTCTACCTGTTGTGCCATCGCACTCATCTCATGTGCCCAGTCACCTTTTCCCGCGTCTTCGCAGAGGAGGAGTGAATCATCGGAACCTTCGTCCACTGAGACGCGCATCGGAACCGGGTCACGATGGCTTTGGTTAATGCTAGATCACTAGCAAACAAGACTTTCATTCTTAAAGATTTTTTCACTTCAAATGGATTGGACTTTATTTTCGATACTGAAACCTGGCTGAGTGGCGGTGAGTCGAGCCCTTTATCCGAAGTTGTTCCTGTGGACTGTAACTTCTTCAACTCGCCCTATATGACAGGTCACGGTGGCAGCTTGGTCTCAATATTTCGGAACAGTTTTCAGTGCCGACATATTTCCACCAAAGTTTATACCAGTTTTGAACTTCAGTTATTTCATGTGGACTTAAAATATCCCATATTATGTGTTGTGATTTACCGTCCACCAAAGTTCAGCAAAGATTTTATTCAGGAGTTTTCTGATCTTTTAGCTGTGTTTATGGAGATTTTAATATTCATGTATGCTGTTCATCTAAACCTCTGGTTAGTGACTTTTTAAATCTCATTGAATCTTTTAATCTTGTTCAATGGGTGTGTAGCCCGACTCATGAACATGGTCACACCCTAGATCTAATTTTATCACACGGTTTGCAATTATACGATCTTCAGATATGTGATGCTTATTTTTCTGATCATAATCCTGTTGAGTTTGGTATTCACATTTCCTGTCCCGTTAAATCCTGCATTCCGGCATCTCTCTCACATAAAATCAGTCCTGGTACTGCGGGACAATTTTGTACACAATATGAAAATGCTGTTGAATTGGTTGAGCTGGTGAATCCTGGTCCCAAAGTGAGTGCTGAGAATTTACTCCAAGACCAAGACCAAGAGTTCTATTCCAGACTTTAAATATTGTTATTAACCCCACAGATACTACCTGCCATGATATTACTGCAATTAAGTGTGAGAATTTTCTAACATTCTTTATAAATAAAATCAATGACATTAGAGCACTTATTACACCTGCTCATGACCCATCCGTGCCTCCAGCGTGGTTAACTGTCCTAAACCAGTTTAACCATGTTTCTTTCTCTCATTTGCAAGATATCATTGTTCATTTAAAACCTACTTATTGCCCCCTAGACATTGTTCCAGCCCGACTCATTAAAGAGACCTTTAACACAATTGGTCCCACTGTTTTAACATTGATAAATCGCAGTCTCGAAACTGAAATTGTTCCTGATGCTTTAAAACATGCTGTTGTCCAGCCTCTACTGAAAAAGCCCAATCTTGACCCCACAGATCTAACAAATTTTAGACCGATATCAAAACTGCCATTTCTCTCGAAAGTATTAGAGAAGGTTGTGTGCTTACAGCTGCAGACTTTTCTAAATGAAAATGCAATTTTTGAATTATTTCAGCCTGAATTTAAAGCAAACCACAGCACAGATACTGCACTTTTAAAAGTTTCTAACAATCTTTTATTGACAGCTGATTCAGGAGATCCTGCTATTTTAGTGCTGTTAGATCTTAGTGCGGCGTTTGATACTATAGATCACAACATTCTTATCTCATGCCTTGAAAACTGCTGTGGCATTCAAGGATTAGCACTGAACTGGATTAATCCTATCTGACCAACAGAACCTTTTCAGTGAGCCTAGGTGTTTTTTCTTCTTCAGAGGCTCCACTAACTTGTGGGGTACCACAGGGTTCTATCCTGGGTCCCATCCTCTTTTCTTTATATATGCTACCTCTGGGTTCCGTCATAAACAAGTACGGAATCTTTTTCACTGTTATGCTGATGACACTCAGATCTATTTTCCTTTAAAGAAAAAACACACTAAAAATGCCATCAAGTCCCTTATAGCTTGTTGAGATGACATTAAAGCATGGATGTCTCTAACTTTTCTCAAATTAAATGAAAATAAACCTAAAATTGTGGCTTTGGAAAAATGGATTCCTTGTGTGCTCCTGGCAGCGACTTTGCTCCATTAGCGAATTGCTGTAAAACATTTGTAAGGAATTTAGGCATAATATTTGATAATGATTTTAAATTTGATAAACAAATAAACTCAGTGGTTAAATCTAGTTTCTTCCAACTGAGAATTTTAGCTAAGATTAAGCCTTTTTTATCATTCACAAATTTTGAGAAAGTAATTCACGCTTTTATTTCATCTCGATTACTGTAATGCGTTATATACAGGAATCAGCCAGTCATCTCTCTCTCGTCTACAGCTTGTCCAAAATTCTACTGCTAGTCTTTTAACCGGTACACACAAAAGTGACCACATCACTCCGGTATTAAAGTCACTTCACTGGCTCCCGGTTCGCTACAGGATTGATTTTCAAATTGTATTACTTGTTTTTAAATCACTGAATGGTTTTACACCTCTGTACATCTCTGAGCTTTTACAACTGCATACAATATCAAGAAATCTTAGATCCTCAGATCAGTTACTCCTTTCTGTCCCAAGGTCTAGATTAAAGCTCAGAGGTGACCGAGCTTTCGCTGTTGCTGCGCCTAAATTATGGAATGGTTTACTGTTTAATATTAGAGCAGCACCTACTGTACATTAGAAACTTTTAAATCCAGCCTGAAAGCTCACTTCTTTTCGTTGGCTTTTACATCTGGCTAAGACATTAGATCCCCTTTTATTCTTTTTTATTCTTATTTATGCATGATTTCATTCGATTATTGTTTTATTAACTGTCACTAACTGATTTTTATAGTTATATTTAATTTTATTTGCTTTCATTTTATGCTGTTTAATTCTGGTCGTTTTATTTCTATCATTGTACAGTACTTTGCTCAACTTCGGTTGTTTTTAAATGTGCTATAAATAAATTTGACTTGACTACCTGAATAGACTGAATGACCAGATTTTTCCATCAAATCCTTTTTTCCCCCCTGATGGCATGGGCATATTCCAAGATGACAATGCCAGGATTCATTGGGTTAAAATTGTGAAAAAGTGGTTCAGGGAGCATGAGACACCATTTTCACACATGGATTGGCCACCACACCATGAGTTCAGCCCTTGCTTATTTGAAAATCTTGGGGATGTGCTGGAGAAGGCTTTACTCGGTGGTCCAACTCTCCCATCATCAATACAAGATTTTGGAGAGAAATTTGATGGACTCTGGATGGAAATAAATGTTGTGACATTGCATAGGCTTATCAAAATGGTGCCACAGCTGTAATCAAAGTAGAGCGTAATCAAAGTAGAGTGCGTGCCTTTTTTTTGAACAGGCAGTCAAAATAACATACTGTATACAGTACATATACAAATAAGATAGATAGATAGATAGATAGATAGATAGATAGATAGATAGATAGATAGATAGATAGATAGATAGATAGATAGATAATCAAGCAAATCCACCCATCTACATTCCAAAATCTAATGGAAAGCTTTCCAAATAATGGAGGCTAATTGGTTCTTAATATAATAGATCTGATGTTTCACTCTCTTTCTGTTTACGTGTCTGTGTGTGTGTGTCTGTGTGCATGCGAAAGCAGGTGGCTGTACAGAAGGGTGTTCTGGCTCTGGTGTTCCGGTGTGAACACAACACTAGGGAACTGAACTTCTGACCTTTTCCTGAGGCAGGGGCCCAGCCAGGTCTGCTGTATAAGACTCATCAACTCCAGCCATCTCAACCTCCCCCTCCACCACTACCCTACACACACTAACACATACACAGTCAACACACATACACAGTTGTACACAGTTCTATATGTTTTACTATACTTCTATTTATATTTGATCCAGTAGCATGCATATGTGCTTTTCACCAGTATACACGAAGAATATGAAAGCCCATTTTGGAAGCTCAACCTACAGCTGTCAGCATCCAATCTGCCTGATTCTGACGAGAGATTCCAACTTGAGTGTTTATGTGTACTCTGGTCCAATAGGATGATTGTTACATGATTAAAGCATTTAATCAAAATGAAACTTTTTTTTGAATGGGCAGTGAAGTTCCATCCACTGTGAAGTATTTATTTTGTGACAAATATATAAAAATATATCAAAATTCTGAATAAACGTGACAAATAAAGGAGGGTTACGCTTCTCAGCTTTTTTCCCTGACAAATCCTGCCTTCTCCATTATGATTGGTTTCAAGAAGATAATCTTATCTATGAATGGTAGATGCTTAACTGCACATGGAATGTGAGCCAATCAGTGCTCCCTCCTCCGAGAAAGATAGCAGAAGCCAGTGGAAAAGAGTTTATCCATCAGGAGTAGAAGTAAATATTTCTGGCATTAAGAAAGAAATTATTAGATCAAGTAATTACATGGCTAAAATTGTCCTATTTAATGAGTTGTTAACGGTTTACACTACCCCCCTAATTCCGATTGAAAATTGATTTTGATCAGGCCGGATTTGGCCAGGTTTTTTCTGGTTGAGGCAGTTAAATTATACATCTTTTTTCTGATTTGGCTACAATTCTAATTGTTAGTGGAATATTAGAGACTAAGATTCACAAAATGTGATACAATTCTGCAAAGACATTTTAAATGAAAAGAATACTCTGATAATGCTTAGTAGAATAATTTAAAAAAAAAACTTAAGCTCACACTTATGGTAATTTAATGCAATGAACCTGTAAAAAAATGCTTAAAATTAAATCTAATAATTAATTAATAAATTTATTAACAAAATCAACTGGATACAAAAATTTTACTGTATGCATAAATTGAGTGATTTATTATGCAGATTTATTTTATTTATATTACCTTTAAAAGCTTTAAAGGTAATATAAATGCAATACGCATGATGTACTGAATATTGTAATACTAAGTTGTGCAGCTATCTTTTTTTTCACACCACTCCATCCTCATACCTGATAAATGTGTTTATTATGTACATTTGGTCAGGGGGTTCATCTTTCATCATTATAGCTAATGCAATTTATTAAAATTTCGAATACAAAATTACATTGAATTCATTATTAAGAGGTGTGAGCGAGTGTGTGTGTGTGTGTGTGTGTGTGTGTGAGAGAGAGAGAGAGAGAGAGAGAGAGAGAGAGAGAGAGAGAACGGTTGCAGTAAAGTAAAAGAGTCTCAGTGCCCCCTGCTGGCTGAAACCTCTGGCTATTTGACCCCAGTCTGCTCTGAGCCCCCTTGGAAGCACTGTGTGTGCGGGTGTTTGCGTGTGCATGAGAGAGAGAGAGAGAGAGAGAGAGAGAAAACTTAGTGGATGAATAGACCGGACTGCAGAGTTTTAGAACAATGCTGTGCTAAAACTCACTGAATTATGCCTTCAGAACATGAGAATGAGGAGGTTTTGTAAACAGCAGTGTTGAGGGACGTTACTTTTTAAACTTTTTACATTACAAAATTACTGTCATTAAAAGTAATCAGTTACATGACAGCGTTACTTTCTGATAAAAGTAACTAGTTAGAGTACTTTTCCATTGCAGAAAATTAAAACTCCTTTGTGATTCCTCATGCATGTTGTTTTAGTCAAAACCTTTATAATTATTCTACCATCATCACTCAGCGAAGTTTGGCCCATAATCTGTTAACTACTCATACCCCTATCTCACCTATGCGGTTTCGCACAGTGGCCGTAAGTACGGTTCATTATGATTTAGCGCGAGTTTTTGGTGCTGTGAGTACGTTTCCATCTTTCTGCGCGAAAAATTAAACGTTTAATTTTTTTGGCGGTCCTCGCGGAAGCTTGCGGTCCTTACAGAACTTTGCGGAGCGCCAGCGGAATTGCCCGCGATTGCCCGCAGATGTTCCGCGAAGTTCTGCAAGGTACGCAAGCTTCTGTGAGGACCGCCAAAAAAATAAAACATGTTAATAAAAAATAAAAAAATGAAACATGAAAAAAAAAATTTTCGCGCTGAAAGATGGAAACATAATCGCAGCACCAAAACTCGCGGTGAATCATGATGAACCTTACTTACAGCCACCGCACGAAATCACATAGGTGAGATAGGGGTATAACAGCAGAATAACAGAGGGGGGCGGGTTATCGGGGGCGGGGCTTGTAGGACGATTTACACACACACACACACACACACACTAAGGGACTGGGAATGACTGCTGTCTGGCTCATGGATTACATAAATTGTCTAAATAACGGATTACATTTTTGAAAAAGTAACTAAATAACCGAGTACTTAAATGACGGGCCTAACTCGTTACATCAAGTACTCTAACGCGTTACACCCAACACTGTAAACCAGTGAATGACATCTACAAGATTTAATAAGATAATGCAGTATGTCTGTAAGTTGATGTATTGTGGTTGTACAGTATATACATACTGTGACAAATCACTTTGCTATTTTTCTTCCTATACAGTAGATGTTGTGAGCAGCATGTTGTCGCTCAACTGCACACAGGCTGGAAATGACAAAATTCTGATCTAATTTTCCAACTTCTGTAAGTAAAACCTAGAATTGTTTCACCATATACTGTATCTTTTCATTACTGCCTTGAAAAAATGGTGTAGAAAAAATTTCAGGGGGTTGGCCCGGCCCATTTGAATTTAATTAAGCAAAAGCTTAATGAAATGTTAGGAACAATAAAAAATCTGTCACAAGTAAAAATATTGCGCTGAAATAGAAGAAAGCAACTAAAATCATTGCTGAAATGACTGGAATTGGGTTAATAACTGTTAAAATCATTATTAAAATGTGGTGAGCCATCAACGTCACAGAGGAAGCGTGGTTGAAAAGAATCATAATAGACTTAGCCTGGAGATCATTTAATTGCTTGGTTAAATATTATTTAAAAAATATCTACTATTACGCATCACAGCTATGTTAAATAGTAAAAGTAAGTTATGACTGTGACCATACCTAACTACAGTGTAAGACATTCCGCAAGACGAGCAAAACGTTTTAATAAATGTTGTCTTGATAAACGAGCGAGTTTATATGTCTTGATATATATATATATCTTGCGCAGAGGTGTGTGTGCTCGCGCCGGGGTGTTTGTGCTCGGGTGGGGGTGTGTGTGTGTGCTCGTACCAGGGTGTGTGTCACCACCCCCTCCTCCTCCTCTCCTCTCTCTGGTCTCAATCACTACAGTTACGATTCTTTTCGAAGGTAAAAGTTAGTTTGTTTTATTTTTACTTTTTATTAACTATTTTTATATGAATATTTTTGGGTTGTGGAATGAATCGTCTGAGTTTCCATCATTTCTTATGGGGGGAATTCGCTTTGATATACGAGTGTTTTAATATACAAGCATGCTTCCAGAATTAATTATGTTTGCAATCCAAGGTTTCACTGTACTTCTCTCTCTCTTGCTCACATCAATGGATATTTTTCTTCCCTTATGGCAAGGGCATATTCCATTCCAGGACGACAATGCAAATATTTATTGGGTTCAAAACTATAAAAAGTGATTCCGAGAGCATGAGAGATACGTTTTGTACATGAACACCTGACCTTAACCCTACCCCTTATGGGATATGCTGGGGATAACCTTACAGAGTGGTTCATGCAATACAAGATCTTGCCCAAAAATGAACACAAATCTGGTCACAAATAAATGTTGTAATGTTAAAATGAGTGATTTTGAGTGGTATGCAGTGGTTATCCAGCAACAGTGGTCCAAGGAAGGACAACTAGTGAACTGGCTACAGGATCATAGGCTCCCAAGGGTTATACAGTATGAGTGAAAGTTAGTCTAAAGAGCTACTGTAGCAAAAATGGCTGCATAAGATAATGAAAAGTGTTGGAACACACTGTGCATCACAGTTTGCTTTGTATAGGACTGTGTAGCTGCAGAACATTCAAAGTGCTCTTGCTGACCCCATCCACTCCTGAAAGTGCCTACTTGACTGCAGCAGAAGAAGTCTTGTCTGATGAATCACGTTTTGTCAATTAGCTAGGGAAAAAGAAAGGAAAATTAATCAGAACCATTAGGCATAAGTCATATCACAAGAAGAAACATCATTAGTACGAATCAGAAGGCCAGTTCAGAATTTGCAAAGAAATATAGAGATGAGCCACAGGTTTGGAACCAAGATGAACTGCTACCAAAGTGATGGAAAGGGAAAAATGTGGGAAAACAAGGTTCTGCTCATGAGGCAAAAAATAAAACCTCATTAGTCAAGCATTCTGGAGGTAAATGTCATGGCTTGGGCTTGCATGGCTGCTTCTGGAACAGGCTCACTAATGTTTATTGATGAAACTCGTTATGGTAGCAACAGAGAGTTAGAAGTCTATGGAAAAACAGACTTTATAGAAGTCTAAGAAAACAAAGCTAAATGGGAGAGAAATCCCTCCAATCCAATTAGGAGGAGACTGATTTTGCAGAATGAGAATGACAAAGATTCTTTGTTGAAGCAAACAATTCTGATAAGCTTAATCATAACAGTAAGGATCAAGAAGTTGAGATCACAAGGAAACAATCCTGATCTAGGTGCATTTCTAGCAATCTACAGTACAGTGCTGCTAATTGGACATTTCTGAGGCTGGTGACTCTGCAGCAGAGAGAGAGAGAGAGAGAGAGAGAGAGAGAGAGTTTTGCTCTTGCTTTCCTGGGAAGGTCTTCATGACAGCCAGAGTTTCATCATGGTGCTCAATGGGTTTTGCAAATGCACTTGACAATACTGTTCTTGCAAGAACTATTACAGAACAGCTGACCTTTGTGTTTTTAAATAACAACTGACTGTTGTTAATGTTGTTACTTAATTACCTAATTCCATATGTGTTATTTCATTCTTTTGAAATCTCCAGTATTTTTTTAGAATGTAGAGCTCCAGGGAAAATCTTCAGCTTTTTGTGTGTTGTAAAAGTCTCTTCCTGATTAAGAAATATGATTGCCAGCCTCTTCTTGTCATCAGTTCATCTCACCGTCACCATTAGTCCTGTATACAGGGTCAGGAGACTTACTGTACAGTAGGGCACGAAGCAGGGTATATTCTGGACAGGGTGCCAATCCATCGCATTCACACACTACGGACAGTTTGGGAACACCAGTTAGCCTAATCTGCATGTCTTTGAACTGTTGGAGGAAACTCCAACACCAGGCAGGAGAGAACATGCAAACTCCATGCAGTGGTACAGTAGGAAGCAAACCTGGCTGGGATTCGAACCCAGACCCTGGAGGTGCAAGGTGACAATGCTAACCAATATGTCACCATGCTGCCTCAGTTCATTTCTTAAAACTAAATCTGAGAGTGACTTGCATATGAGTTTAAATGACTCTGTGTGTCTTCCTCTTTGTTTAAACTCATTCTTCCATAGGAGCAAAACACTTAAAAGGAACACATGCTGGAATTCTGTGCAAAGCCTGAAAGGTACCAAGTTACTCTTCCAAGTGGTGCACTCATTAATGTCCAGTAGCAGGTCAACAAAATATACAATTGTATATTTGTATTATATCAGAGTAGATTCACTCTGTTGGGGGCAACGAGGTTTGTGTTTTGGTGACCTATGGGGGGATAAATGTTGCAATTGCTGCTAAACTCTTCTCTCATGATGTGTGATATTTACTACCATTATAATCCACCCAGAAAAGACTGTTGGACTGTTTGTATGAGACTATTAATGCTTTAGAGAACTCTCATTCAGATGCTGTTTCTAGTGTTCTTAGGGATTTCAGCAGGACAAACCTGAGAACAGTTCTGCCCAAATACAGCAGACATGGACATTAATAAATACACAAACTCTCACCGACTCCATGAGCGTGGGCACTGAAATATTATTCCTAAAATAAGAAGAAACCCTGAGTTAATTCAGAGGTCAGGACCAAAAAAAAAAAAGCTCAAACAGCCTACAACTCTGGGGACTCCAGATGACTATTATGACTACAAAGAAAGGGACCAGCAAGGATTTGATCTCAAGCACATATAGATTGGTTTGCACTCTATTACAAATTTCAAAGCATCAACTATTTGCTACACTACCTGATGAGTTTAATACATTCTATGCTTAATTTAAGGCAAGCAACACCTTCCCTCCAGTGAATATATTGGCAGCAAGAGCAGCACAATAACTATGTCTGGCCATCATGTGATCAGGATGCTTCAAGACGTTCAACCCCGGCAAGGCACAAGGTCTTGATGGCGTCCATGATCCTATCCTCAAAAGGATGTGACTGACAGCCAGCAGAGGTTTTCACAGATATTTTCAATCTTTCCCTAAATCTATCTATCTGTCAGCTCCACGTTCCATTAATTTGTCTGCAGCAAGAAACCTGAATACTTTCCTGTAGCTCTGACACAATCATGAAGTGCTTCAAGTGTCTAAACCTACTTCTGTTCCTCCCTTCTGGCCACCATTGACTATGTGAGTGTCTTGTGTTAGTTTTGTGTTACATTCATCACAAAGATTTAAAAGAAATATATGCATATATAACTACTATCGAATCAGCTCATTGTGTTAAGAATTGTCCAATGCATTATTAAAACCTGGAAGGATCGTGGTGAACCATCATCCTCGAGGTCTGAAAAAAATAGTGAATGATCGTAATTGGAGATTACTTAAATGTTTTGGGAAATCAAATGATAAAAAGTCAGAGCTATTCTAATGCAGTGAGTAGCTTTTCATTTCTTAAACAAGAAGACATCCTGTGGTCGTGGCACCAAATTATTGGCTTGCATCAAGCAAAAAAAAAAAAAAAAAACTAAGGAGACTACTAAAATTGGGCTAAGAACAT
>JAQQZT010000039.1:24932480-24945623 GCA_030068275.1 Clarias platycephalus
TGTGTGTGTGTGTGTGTGTGTGTGTGTGTGTGTGTGTGTGTGTGTGTGTGTGTGTGTGTGTGTGTGTGTGTGTCATTAGGAGGGCTAAAATGTGTGCAGTGTGCATAATGGAACTCTCATGCAAGTGTAAATAATTGAAGAGATAGGATGGGGGGTAAAATATGGCTCTGCAGCATTCTCACACATTAATCTCCTAACTAATGGCAGATATGGAGTGGGGTAGTTTGGGGGGAGGCAGTTATGGTGGCCATTTTATTCACTGGTGGCCACACACATCACTTGATGTTATTAATGGGACTCAAATGCCTCACATGCTGATGTGCTAAAGATACAAATAAAAGCAACAAGATAAAAGAAAAAAACATTATTGCTCAAAATTTTGCCTCAAAACATCAAAATATGGCAAATGTCCACTCAAACAAAAGCCTCTTCTGCAGAACAACACAGAGAGAATGAGGATGAGCTTCTTTCCGTTTGCCATTTAGGCCCTCAACACATAACACAGTCATGGTAGACTGCACGTCTTTGGACTGTATGATGAAACCCTACAGTATATAATTGCATTATATAAACAATATATTGGATAGTTGAAGATTAGACCCCACAACCCTGAATACAGGATGAATCGGTATAGAAGATGAGTGAGTGAGAGTGAGTTGAAGATTAGGAAAAAAATCACCTGTTGGTTTTTTTTTTTCCTCTTTAACTGACTAGTTTTAGTGAATCTGCCAATGATAGCTCAAGATTCCTGTTCTTGGCAGACTGGAGTAGAACCTGACGGGATCGTTTTCAATATAGTTCATGCAACTCAAGAACTGAAATGTTGCGGATTGCTTTTCTGCTTACCATACTTGTAAATAGTGCTCATTTGAATTACTATAGACTTTCTGTCAACTCAGAACAGGCTGGTCATTCTCCTATGATCTCTTTCATCAACAAGGTGTTTCAGCCTGAGACCCTCTCTTTAAACTCTCTTTTATGTGAAAATCCCAGGAGATCAACAGTTTCTGGAATCAGCCCATCTGGTACCAACAACCATGCCAAAAGTACATTCACAAAGAGCATGTTGTTCCCCCTCTGATGTTTCATATGAAGATTACCTGAAGCTCCTGACCAGTATTTGTTTGATGATAGGCCAATTGAAAAAGCGTGCAAGTGTTCAGGTGTTCCTGATAAAGTGGATGGTGAGGGTAGAAATGTTTTTTTTCCCCCCCTGCAAAACCAATGCAATATACTGTATATGCAATAAGAATGAAAACTAGGAAAGGGTGGTCATGGGTTATTTTGTATCTGAAAAGAGACTTGCTGTGGAGCTTGGTGATTCAGGAAGGACAGTAATCTACTGTATTTGCATGTATGCTTTGGTTAAAAACGACAAAACAAGTAAGGCAGGTAATTGGAGTAGCATAAATATTGCATCAGATCATTGCCATATCTCTTAATGATGCACTTTACCAGGCAGCTATTTCATCCTTTCATTAACGCAACAATTCATTTACCTGAGGTAAAGAAGCTCCAGGGCGGAAAATGCAAAGTATTCACTCATACTTACAATATATTACCACAGTCGTAAGTTGTTTCCTTGTGTAAGTGTGTGTGTGTGTGTGTGTGTGTGTGTGGATAGCTAGTTTAGTTCTCCTTTGAGGAAATCCTTTCAATGACTGCCCAAAAGACTCCAAAATCTCTGAGGTGTTAACATTCATTCATTCATCCATCTTCTATACGGCTTATCCTGTTACTGGGTCTCAGGGTTACAGCCTATCCAAGGAGATTTTGAGCACAAGGCAGGGTATATTCTAGACAGAATCCCAATTTATTGCAGGAATGTTTTTGGACTGTGGGAGGAAACTGGCCTACTCAGAGGAAACCCAGCTAGCATGGGGAGAACTTGCAAACTTCACACACACAGACCTGAGGCAAAAATCAGGTCTCAATTGTAATGGACCTGACCATTACAGCCTTATGTGGTTTCTCTGGTCCCTGGGGTGCAGTCAGTATTCCTATTTATCCCAATGGCATTCAGTGGAGTAGTGGTTCTTTGCATGTCAACTGAGTTCTACTACACTAATGATGAAGTCCCTACAGCATTCTAAAAATACTGAAGCATGGGGATAAAATGTAAAAACAAATGTGCATCTATCAGGTTCATGCTACTTTCTAGCCATATCCCTGTCAGTTTCTCAATGCTATAATGTCATTTCTTACGTTCATGACCATGTGCTGAATCCAATTCCAATAAGATCAAGCCCAGTTTTTATTATGGGTGATCACCTCGCACCACTTTCTTACCAGGCACGCATCACGTGCTTATTCTACTACCATTGCATGGGTTGGTATAAATACCTCAACAAAGTGATGGTGTGAGGAATTGGATCAAGTATTTACTAGATTCTCTGAACTTAACATAAATGTGCTGATATCCTGCTGCATGTGTGCCATAAATGTGGTAAGCACTGGAGGATATGAATATGAAGGCTTCTACGACATAGTAACATACTTTGTAGCATGGCATTAGCTGGCATTTGTAGCATGGCATCCCACTGTTATGCTAATGACACACAGTTATATGGCTCAGCAAAGCCAGAAGAGAAAATCCAGCCTAATAAAGGTGAGCAATGTATGAAGGACATTAGACACTGGATGCTATTTAACTGCCTTCTGTTTATTCCTGACATGACAGAAGGACTATTACTAGGACCACATGCAGCTAGAAGTAAGCTTTCTGATCACAAAGTAATTCTGGATGGCCTTTCTGTTTTATCATGTGCAGTAGTAAAAGACCCTGGTGTGATTATAGATTCCAGTCTTTCATTTCAAGCTCATGTTAATGAAATAATGAACTGCTAGTGTCTTACAAAGGACCATGTCTACTTCGATCAGAGGATGCAGGCTGCTTGTCAGTACCGCATATTATGAAAACTACAGCAGGGGGCAGAGCTTTTTCTTTTGTGCTCTAGGCTGAAACTTAATACCCCATCACAGTCTGTTTGTACCTGGTTTCCCCAGAAACTTCACATATGTAATTCGAACATCATCAATCATTCCTGACAAAAGACCAACTGTTGTGATGAGAGCAGCAACTATGATTTGAGTGAGGATAAAGCAAAACACATTAAATGATAAAATACTAAAAACTATGTACTGTATTGTATGCTGTCTGACCAAAAACAAGTGACCACCTGGATTATTTAAGCAAAAAGTTAAGAGGCTTCAGTTGTATAATTACTGCGTTGATTAATATGGCTCAGCTAGCAACAAGTTTTCTTTATCTGATGCAGTGAATAGCTTTTATTTCTTTAACCATCATGTCAGAAGACTGTGGTCATGGCAAAGAAGTAACTCTGCTTTAAAAGTGTCAAATTATTGTCCTGCATCAAGCAAAGGATACTGAAACTAATAACATTTTGTTAAAAACTGAAAAATGCATTATTAAAACCTGGAAAGATAGTGGTGAACAGTCATCTTCAATGATAAGTTGTGGTCGAAAACCATCCTGAATGATTGTGATGGGAGATCACTTAACCGCTTAGTGAAATCAAATCATAAAAAAATGAAAAAAAACTCACGACTGTGTTTCATTGTGAAAATAAGAGTATTTCCACACATACAATGCATTTTTTTTAACCCAACTGTGTACAGTAGCCTTAAAAAAACCACTTATTAGTGAGGATAATCTATTTTTTAAAAAGGATTCAATTTGCTAGGGAGCCTAATGAATGGACTTAGATTTACCCTAATTTACCCTGTTCCAGAGTGATGGGTGGATCAGGGTAAGAAGAGAGAGAAATATTATTGAGATATCATTTTCACACACGGATTGTCCACCACAAAGTCCAAACTCTAACCCCATTGAGATGTTTTAGGTTGTGCTGGAGAAGGCTTTACGCAGCAGTCTGACTCTCCGACCATCAATACAAGATCTTGGAGAGAAATGAATGCGACTCTGGATGGACATAAATGGTGTGACATTGCATAGGTTTTATTGTATCAATGCCACAGCAATAATCAGAGCAAAAGGCAGTTCAACAAAATATGTGTGTGTGTGTGTGTGTGGCTTTTTTTTTCTTTTTGCCCAAGCAGTGTATTAGTATATACATATGCATTAAGATGTGAAGGAAGGGAGATTCAGGATGGATAGGGGGTGGGATTTAAACAGCCTATAACTTGGCTGGCGACAACACCTTCCATCGGCTGCACATATGAACACATTACTGTTAATGGGGGTTTGTAAAAATTAAAGTCAGGAACCATCCACTCTTTACCATCCACTACTGGTTATATTAGCAATTCATGTGATATTTCAGTTCGCTTTTGTCTTCTGGGAGATCAGATCTCACAGTGGATGTCCTCAAGGAGGGTAGCCCAATGGTGGGCTGCTTCTCTTTCCCCTGCATTTACCCTCATTTAACCAAAGCAATATGTTACATTTTTCTCCAGTGGGCTCAGCTCTGACGCTAAATCTCTATTACCCATATTACTCCATATGCTTGGATGAGTATGTGATGATGCCTGAGGCTAAAAGCTGCAGCTGAGTAGTGGTTGAGAAAGCACACAATTTATAAAGCATTTGCTGGGAGGGACTTCCACAGCTACATCTGCTCTGGGATGCTGAGGCGTAATCAGGGAACGCTGCGTCCCAGAGTGCTGCCTCAGATACGAATGCTGGCTTTATCGGATCCTAGCTTAGAAAATGAGGGGGATCCATCATGGCCACAGTGCTGACAGTGCATTGTGTGTGTGTGTGTGTGTGTGTGTGCTGTGGAGCTATGCAATCTATGCAAAGTAAAAGAAAATATGACCCAGATGACGTACAATATGGCTTTATGTGCAGAGAAGAAACAAATTAAATAAAAGTTTTGTATAATAAAACAATGATTTTTGCATTGTATAAAATTGCTCATCAGAATGTGAAATGCAAAAAAACCCACACATTTGCAGTTGTCACAATTATCGGAAGACATAAAGCAGCAGACAGAAACATGCACTAAAGGCAAATGACTATTGTGCATTTTTCATAATGAGTGTACAATTTCCATCACAATCTGTGATGGATTGGCACCAGGTCCAGGGTTTATCCGGCCTCATCTCCTGGGATAGGCCACAGGCCCCCCCGTGATACAAGATGAAGCAGTATAGACGATGAGCGAGTGAGTTAGTATTTAGGTCAGTGTTTGTTTTATTTCTTAGACTTAGATAAATTGCTTACTACCTAGATTTCTTAGATAAATTGCACATAATGTAAATTGCACTTGTGTAAAGCTTTTAAGAGGTCTGTTATGTGGTGCGGGTTTGGAAACCACATGTAATAATGTTTAGAAGAGCCCTTATGCACAGCTTCTGGGGGGGTCAGCGAAATAGACCTTGGAAAGGTGGACACGTGGAAAGACCTTGGCTTTATTAATTGGGGAATAAAAAGGAACTTATGAAAACCAACCGAGCTCCACCATCTCTTTGAGATTGGACAGGGTTCTGAAAACTTAAAATAAACTCTCTCATCCACTCCAGATAAGGCAACCCTTTCTGAGGACTTATGTCTTATTTAAATGTGTTTTTAACCAGTGGCGTGCCGCGCTCTCTCTCAACAACGCCAGCTTCTGAGATGGACTCGGGCTGGATCTTTGCCTGTGTCTCTGTCTTAAATCTTTGTCTTTGTCTTGAAGGCACTAATGGTTCTACCTAATAATTGTACAAAGTGAGGAACGTTGGTGAGCCGTGTCTGAGAGCTAGGTCGAACGAGGTGGTAGATGGTCCAAGGAGGTGGTCAAGCACTGGCTACATCTTGGCAGTTTGTTCCTGAGCTGGGGAATCTCCAGAGTTCTCAAAGTCTAAGAGACAAGGAGAGAGAAGTGAGACAGGCATCCAAAACACCCTACTCAGGTGAGAGGAACCAGTGGGTGATGCAAGGGTTAATGTCTTTAGCCCTTGCCATCCACTGTAGTGGAGCATGGTGTGTGACCAATGAAAGTAGGCTAATGACATTGGGTAATATTTTAGCTCCTCTACAGCCCATATAATGGCAAGGGCCTCTTGCTCAAGCATTTGGCAAATTTCATTGTCCAGAGCAACTTACACTACAAGGACAAAAGTGGAGTTAGGACCTGGAAGTGCTGCACTGATCTGACTGGCTCATGACAAGCATGACAAGCATTTATGAGGTCAGGCACTGATGTAGGACAAGAAGGCCTGGCTCGCAATCTGTTCATCCCAAAGGCTGAGGTCAGGGCTGTGCGGGCCATTCAGGTTCCTCCACACTGAACTCATCAAACCATGTTTTTATAGTCAAACCATGTTTTTAAAGCTTGCTTTGTGTGCTGGGGCACAGTCATGTTGGAATAGAAACTCCAACATTCCCCAAACTATTGCCTCAAAGTTGGAAGCATTGCAATGTCCAATATGTCTTGCTATGCTGAAGCATCAATAATGCCCTTCACTAGGGATAAAGACCCTAGTGAAGGCCCTATTGATTCAAACACCAGAAATCAATAATTAACAGATTTGGAGAATGCTTTTGTCCATGTAGAGTACTTTTTTATATCTATTTATACATCTGAGCAGTTGATGGTTAAGGGCCTTATTCAAGTACGCAACAGTGGCAACTTGGTGGTGCTGGGGTTTAAACTGGGTAATTCCTATCTGTAGTCCAACACCTTAACCAGTGAGCTACCCCTGCCACCATCCTCGACCTGTCCCTTTATTTCCCTACCTTGCTCCAGCAGTGGCGAAGTTACCATCTCGCTTGCTGAGACGGAAAAAAAAGGATAAGGGGTAGGGTTCACCTCACCTAAAGACTCTGTGTCAGTGTCATCATCTGGGGTCTGGGCAAACCACACTGAGAGTGTTCAGCTCTGCGCTGATGGTGCCAGGAGGAGGATGTCAGATTCTTTTTCTTTCCGTCTCTTTTCTTCTTTGGAATCAGCCAGTCTCATTTTTTAGAGAAGAGGGACAGAGGTTGTGGATCACACCAGCAATCACCTCCCTGTGATTGGCATGAATGCATGTGTTTTGGAGGAGCTCACACTGCCGCACATCCACAGGGATGACGGATGGTGACTCACTTCCCATGCCACTAAGCCTCTTACGCAGACATATTATGTAAAAAAATAAAATAAAATTATAATCACTAAGCAGATGGCTGTCTGGCATGTTAACTTCTATAATCTCTGGAATTATTGATTTTGTGACTAGGTGGTGGACCAGGTATACTGAAAGCATTTAACCAGCATACATATGTGAATAGTTGAAGGAATTCTGATAGTAATTTTGACCCATTCTTCACAACATTCCTCCATTTCATTGAGAGTTTTTAGCATTCGCATACGCACAGATATCGTACAGTAAGTTCCCTCCACAGCATTTTAATGGTTAAAGTCTGGACTTGATTAGTCCATTACAAAATCTAGATTTTTTTTATTTTTTTAGCCATTCTGATGTAAATTTGCGTATGCATATGTGGTGTTTCTGCTGAAATGCTGTTGATTTTCCCTGAACATGGCACTGGGCATTAAGGCCAAACAACAACTGCTGTTCTTGACAAAAGTTTGCTGATAACAATGGTGGCCAGTGTTGGGTGTAACGCGTTAGAGTACTTGGATTACTTTTTTGATGTAACAAGTAATCTAAGGCGTTGAGGCCACCATTTAAGTACTCAGTTATTTAGTTACTTCTTCAAAAATGTAATCCGTTATTTAGACAATTTATGCAATCCGTGAGCCAGACAGAAGTAATTCCCAATCCATTATTATTATTATTGTGTGTGTGTGTGTGTATGTATGTATGTATGTATGTATGTATGTGTGTGTGTGTGTGTGTGTGTGTGTGTGTGTGAAGGTCGTCCTACAAGCCCCGCCCCCGATAACCCGCCCCCCTCTGTTATTACTGCTGTTATACCCCTTTCTCACCTATGCGGTTTGACTATGCGGGGACCGGAAAGATGGAAACCTAATCACAGCACCAAAACTCGCGGTGAATGATGATGAACCGTACTTACGGCCACCGCGCAAAACTGCGTAGGTGAGATAGGGGTATTAGTAGTTAACAGATTATGGGTAGAATAATTATAAAGGTCTTGACTAAAAGAACATGCATGAGGAATCTCAAAGGAGTTTTCATTTTCTGCAATGGAAAAGTACTCTAACTAGTTACTTTTATCAGAAAGTAACGCTGTAATGTAACTGATTACTTTTTAATGACAGTAATTTTGTAATGTAATTAGTTACTTTAAAAAGTAACATCCCCCAACACTGATGATGGGCCTAGTCACTGACAGCAATGAGAAGGCCTACCTGAAGGAGATTAAAAACCTGGAGAACTACTGCCAGAGGAACAACCTCCTCCTGAACGTCAGCAAGACAAAGGAGTTGATAGCGGACTTCAGCACAAAGGAAGAAAGGTGACCTGTCAACACAAAAGCTGCCTTTAAACAAGATCAGCTGAACCCCACTGTTTTACTAGGATATTCCTTGCGATTTGGGGAGTTACACGGTCATAAGAGTATAATGCAAAACCAAATGCCTGACAAAAAACTAACTTTTGTGTTTTATGCTTTACATTGTATATTTGTGTCAAAGGTGTATAACACCCATACCGAGTAATCACGTTCTGCAAAAATTTGCAATGAATACCAATAAACTGTACTTACGTAGGTGAGATGGGGACACACTTTGTCAGACTTACAAACAAATCTGACTTACAAATGTGCTCTCAGAATGGAACTGTATTACTGATTACAGGAACAGGACTGTACTATTATTATTATTATTATTATCCAAAGCATGGATAATGCTTTTAAAGTGCAAATGGTTAATTTCACAAAAACTCTCACCCCAAATTATTATATATACACTACCAGTCAAAAGTTTTCTAATTCCATGGTCTTTCCTGATTTCCATCATGAGAATATTGAATGAAAATTCTAAATATATTCAATTAATTTGGAATATATTGCATGAATCAATCAAATATATTGAATGAAAATTAAGTATATATTGATTGAATGAAAAACATCAGAATATTGATTAAAAAGTCTGAATATATTGCTTGAAAACACTAAATATATTGAATGAAAAATTTAACATATTGATTGAAAACTCAAAATATATTGAATGAATTCTGACGTCATCTAAGGGCAGCCGCCATCTAGTTGTTTTGATTTGTTTTTTGCTTGGGAAAATGAACTGTCCATGAGGTTGTACACAACCAAAGCAAATTACCTTTCTACGAAAATTTTAAATAACTAAGTAACAAAACCAACCCATAAAACATATTCAAAAGCATCAAATCACAGTATCTATGACTATACAGGCTAAACTGTTTAATAATAATTTTAATTTATATTCCTTTACATTTAACGTCATAAAACATTATTAAACTATAACTTCTGTAATTATTATTATTATTATTATTATTATTATTATTATTATTATTATTATCCAAAGCACACATTCATATTTCAAAGTGCAAATGGTTTATTTCGCAGGCAGTCAAAAATTTGGACACCTTCTAATTCCATGGTCTTTCCTGATTTTTATTTATTTTTACATTGTACAACATTGCTGAAGGCATGCAAATATGCAATAATCTCCCTTGAACAGTTACTGAGACGTACAGATACTGAGATGTGTCTGCTACTAATGTTGTGTAAAGCCTTTATAACAGCTCTAATCTGAGATGTTGTTTTCTGAGGCTGGTAACTCTAAATGAACTTCTCTGTTTTGTTCCTGCTTTCCTGGCATGGTCTTCATGAGAGTCAGTTTCATCATGGTGCTTGGTGAGTTTTGCAAATGCATTACTGTTATTGCAAGAACTGTTCCAGCTGACCTTTGTATCTTAAAATAACTGAATGTTGTTGTTGCTGTTGTCACTTAATTACCTAATGCCATATGTGTTATTTCAGATTTTTTAAAAATCAGTATTGCTGTAAAATAAATCCAAACCTGGAGCCCAACTTTTGACTAATGCTATATATACTGTTGAAATAAAATCCACGTCATAACAATTTATTATGTTTGTTTTGTAGAAAGTTACTTTGAGATTACAGACGTATCTAAAAGCTGTGGCCCCAAGAATTTACATCCTGTGAGATTAAGTTAAATGTAATTTTTTTTTTTTAGATCTTTTTTTCTGTAAGCGTTGTTAACCCTGTTAGCAACTAAGGCCCTGTTAGCTCTGTTAGCTCCAAAGACTCAATTTTTAACTGGTTTCTTGTTCTATTGGAATATAATTTAGCTTCTTTCAAGAAATAAATTATTCAAACTTTCTAAGATGGCTTTTTTTTTTAACAGTGTGGTTCCCAAATGCAGTATAACCAGTGCTAGCAACAGCTGGAACAAAATAGCAAAAAGAAAATGTTAATTTGAATATGAAACAGATTACACTACACACTTTTTCACTGGACAAATCACGATGCAGTGAATAAGTGATGCATAGTTCATTAATGCTGGAATAACTGCAGAGGCAGTAAAAGAGTGTACACATCCATTTAATTTACTTATAGCAGCTGCTATTTTGAGCTGGAGGTAGTTTTGATTCATTGATCATGTGAAATTATCATGTTTTGGCTTTTTAGAATTTGTTGCTATGTAAAGTGGCTACTCCACATTGTGGTAAATTCAGAAATAAAAACAAGTAAGAGTTAAAAAATACCATTTATCACATTTTGCTGTCAAATTGTTCATATGCTGTAATTATGATGCAAAAATACAGCCATGTGCCATCTCTAAATCAGCTATTGCATGTGACTCCTCGCAAGTGACTGCTGATAGGTAAAGCTGCCCCTTAAAATAGGATGTATGAATGTGTTATTGAGGATATTGTTTCCCATAAACATCGAGCACCCAGGCAATAACAAACACATCAGGCAAAATGAAGTTATCCGAGAATAGAATTAAACTCTGCATAACCCTTTGGCCTGCACCATTAATAATTTTTAACCTAATTAGGGGAATGTACCACTGCCAGGCATGCCATGGAGCTAGCCAGAATGAGGGCCATTCAGAGCTGGCCCTGGTCTCAGATGAGGGCAAAAATGAGAAAAAAAAATATTTTTCTCAATTTTTTTAGGAGAGATTTGATACTTGGTAAAGTTGTCTTTGCTACCAGCAGACACATTCTGCAAGGCTGAGGGAGAGAGTAGCAGAGAGATAGAAATTTCCATACATTACTTTTCAAATTCAAAGACATTGTTATCTGGAAAGTTCTCCTTGCATTAGTAGTTATCAGATCACTCACACACACACACACACACAAGCATATTTCCTGCGAGCGCACCGCACTTGATAAGCCTGCCCTCGCTCCGCTAATTCCGCTATTGATCATAAGTGTACTCTTCAAAAGGACTGGCATAGATCTGGTTGGGTCACAGCTCAAGCTTTTCAGCAAAAGCATAAACGCACCTATGATCGACTGCATCAACCACGCGAGTTCAAAGTGGGTACACGCGAGTACAGCCAAAAATGAAAAAAAGCATATGATATACTGTAAGTGACCACAAAAAAAAAATTAAACAACAAATTAGAAAAAAAAAAAAAAATTAGAAGCTGCTGGGTTTTGCATGCGAAAAAAGAGGCAGGTGCAAAAGAACTGTGGGTGGTTATGCAGGATGCTCAGGAATAACATAGTAGCTAATTTCCTTTTAAAACTGCACAAATTGTTCCTGACACTAAATGGTCCTTAAAGCAGTGTCACACTAAATACAGACTTTGTTTCATTAATGACTGCTTATCCAGGATCTCAATATATTAAAATATTTAATTTCATGTTTGAATAACAGTATACAGTAAATAACATTTATTACTATTTCATTACATTTGATAACATGCATGGGGAATACTGCTGCCTTGACAGTTGTTCAAAAGATGATCATTGACGACCTCCACAAGGACGGTAAGCCGTAGAAGGTCATTGCGGAAAGGGCTAGCTGTTAACATATATATTAACATAACACTGGTTGCTTTGTGGCAAAGAGAAGTGATTTTGCTGGGTTGTATAGTGGAGGCGCGGCACGAACTTGGCAAAGAGAATGCGGAAGTGCAGGGCCGGCAGGAGTTGAATGAATGACGGATCAGTTTAGGTCAATCGTGGTCTAAGGTTCAAAAAAACTAATCCAATATTCCAGATTCGTGGTCATGAAAAATTAGATGAAGTCGGCAGCAAAAAATCCAGAAGCGTGAACAAGGTCCTTAGAACAAAGCGAGGGTCGAGATCCGAAAACTGAGGCAGGTAAGATTGCTGGGCATGAAAGCACACAATAATCTGGCAGAGAATGGTTGTTTGATGGCGGGTGTAAATAGGGGGAGGCGCAGTTGATAGTCACTTTGTTTGAGACGGGAGTGTGACCTGGCATGCCGTGACAGTACATTACCCCCACCAACAGGGGGAAGGTTGTGAAAGTCCTGTGAACGGTCCAGGATAAATCGGCTTGAACCCTGCTTCACTTCTCAGTTCCATAGCCTTCCCAGTCCACAAGATACTGGAGGAAGCACCCACGATTAGACTTGAGAAGTTTGAAAGCTTGTAAAAAGTTTCTGTAAAACTGTAAAAGCTTCGCCTCCATCTATGAGCTGAGGTGGTGGAGGAGGGTGAGAAGCGGAGCCAGAGAGTACGGAACCAACCTGCAGATCTATGTCACATGTCACGTGGGTTTAACTTGACGCATGGCCAGAGGAAGAGTCAACCTGATGGAACATGGATTGATAATCCGAGTGATCGTGAATGTCCAATGAATCTTGGCGAGAGCATTCTGGACATGGTTTTGAGTGGCAGGTTGCATGTGGACAGCATGGCCCTTTGGCCAACATGGTATTTGAGGTGGAGCGGACATAATTTATGTCTGACAGACACCCAATGAAATAGTTTGGTCAAATGAACCTAATATAATATGACATAGGAATATGTGTGTTCAGAGCAATGCATGAGGCGGCAAAAAGAAAGGAATGGTGGAGTAACAGAGGTGAAGGCAGGGGCGTTTCTAGGATATTCTGTTAAGGGGGGCTCAGCCCCCATAGATGTTTAACACATATTTGACTTGTTCAGAATCAGTACTCAAATGAGTCTTCTTGATCACACATGCTGTTTACCGTATAAACCTTTTTCTATGTACAGGTACAATCAGAATAATTTAACCATAAAACAGCATATAACTTTAAA
>JAQQZT010000039.1:24945880-24957236 GCA_030068275.1 Clarias platycephalus
TTGGACTAATGGCACTTAGTTATTAACCTAGTTAACCCAGTGTAAGTATGTATCCAGTGATGTAAACTTTAAAGCACATTTTGTAAGTCGCTCTGGATAAGAGCGTCTGCCAAATGCCTAAATGTAAATGTAAATGTACAAGTGAGTTTGTCACTGATGTAGACCTTTGCCCTGTTTGCTGAGGACACACCTCTGTGGAGTGCCCATGTTTTTGATAATGCTGGCTAAGGTACTATTTCCAATCCCGACAGACTGGAGCCTGCCAGTTAGAAAGTCTAAAAGCCAGTCACAGAGTGTAGGGTGCAAACAAAATGTAGACAGTTTATTGGTCAGTTTGTGGGGGACGGTCATGTTAAAAGCAGAACTGTAATCCACAAAAAGCATAACTTACCTGTTAGTCAGTATGCAAATTGCAAGAGATCCACTGTGTTTGGTATTCTGTTCTAAATGTGAGCCAGTCTCTCCAAACACTTCATGATAACTGGAGTAAGTGCTACTGGCCTATAGTCATTCAGACTTGAGGAGGAGGACAATGGTTGTGTTCTTGAAGCAGGTGGGAACCAGTTGGAGAACTTCCTTGTATGGTGAGCAAGATGTTGTAAACACTGGGACAAATGTAACCAGTCACATACTCAGCATAGTCGTGTATGCTGACAGAAGAACAAGCAAAACAGTTCTGCAGGGTTCTTTCAGTCTCTGGAGTCCAGAGTTTAACTTGTTTGGTCACAGGATTTGTTTCAGTCTTTGCCTGCAGGCTGAATATAGAAACAGAGAAATGTGGTCTGAATGTCCGAAATTGGGGCGTGGTGCAGCCTTATATGCACCAGATATATTGCTGTAAATGTGATGTGTAATGTATTTTTTAATCACAGATGGGAATGTCCACGGGTGGGAATTTTCACATGCTGATAATGTGAAATATACCTGATGATATACCTTATACTTGTATCTGTAAGTTTTATGGAGATGCTAATATCCTTTTCCAGTGGGACGTAGAGCCTCCCCACAGTGCCCAAACTACCTCTAACTGGTAACAGCTAACTCACCTGTCCTGAACCCCATAGAAAATCTATGAAGTATTATCAAGAGGATGATGAGAAACACCAGACGCAAAGATACAGACAAACTAAAGGCTGTTATCAAAGCAATCTAGTCTTCAATAATACCTTAGCAGAACCAGAGACTGATTGCCTTAGGCCATGTCCACACGTAGCCGGGTATTTAAAAAAAAAAGATTTTTCTACTTTGTTTTAAAAAATAATTCTG
Source organism: Clarias platycephalus (assembly GCA_030068275.1). Taxonomy (NCBI): domain Eukaryota; kingdom Metazoa; phylum Chordata; class Actinopteri; order Siluriformes; family Clariidae; genus Clarias; species Clarias platycephalus. The sequence goes on from JAQQZT010000039.1 coordinate 24,947,147, forward strand.
TCCACACAACCTATGTTTTAAAAATATCTGTGTCTACATGAAAAGCAAAATGCCCTGTTAAGTGCTGTTAGGAGCATCCCTAATCAACGGTGGGCCAGTCAAAACATTACCGGTTGCACTTTGTAGAAGTCCGAACGGGTCTCGTCCAAAACCGCCATCACTGTCTGTGAGGTCTGAGTCTTCTGAGTTTTGTATGTAGCAGCAGTGAGGTCCGTAGTGCATTCAGGTACAGTACCTCTGTTCGTTAACATAATGTGTGAGTAACTGCATGTGTACTGTATGTACACGCATGCAAAAAGTCCAGTCAGCAAAGTTAACCCAGTCATTACTTTAGTCCACTATTGCACAAATATCCTCATACTGTAAACAAAACTGATGTCAAATGAAGGAGACTAGTACACAGACATTGATATCATCGGCACACTGGTTGACGTTTCCTCTGTCCACACAACACCATTGCTAACAGAGTTTTGGAAAATCTTCACTTTGGACAGAGTATTCCAAAAGCTCCGTTTTCAACAACCATAACTACGTTTGCATTTTGCAAGGTCAAACGTATGGACATAACCTTAATCCCATACCATTTTGATGCAGTAATTCATATAAAGGAGCCCAGACCAAGTACTGATTGCATAATTAAACTTAATATTTCAGAATTTCACTATTTTCCTTTTTGGGTTGATCTTAGTTAATATTAAAATATTCTGAGATACTTAAATTTTGATTTTCATGAGCTACTGTACTGTATGTCATAATTACTGAAATAAAAAAAAGGCTTGAAACATTTTGACTTCCAAAATGTCTTTGGGAGCTGATCAGATAGACATACAGTAGCAGCCAAAATAAATCAGTCACATTTCAAAGTTATTCAAGAAATAACGGCCAGATGGCGCAAAGTGACATTTTCAGTTGCCGAAGTTTTAAAAAGTAATTAGAGTCATAAAAAAGTCATAACAATATGTTATATATGGAAGAAATACTACAGTGATGGTAATTTTCACATCTGAGTACTTTATACAACAAACATGAAAAATCATAACCAGAGCTATTGACATTTACTGTACAATAATGAGTAGAATAAATAAATAAATTAAAAAAAACATTGGTTAAATGTTGTTTAGACAGAGGATGAAGTTCACTAGCTGATTATAATGCAAATATAATCAGGGTCTTAATTCACTATTCATTCTAGGTTGTTGTTGTTGTTGTTGTTGTTGTTGTTGTTCTATTAGTGTTACTGCATGTGCTTTACAACATTCAAATGCAAATAACGCATTTCCCTCCTTACCAAGGTGTGAACCTGGGACGAGGATCTCTTTTAAAACCCTCTGGGTTCTGAGGCCTTTCTGAAGACCTGCAGTGCTTCAGGGCTCTTCTTAAATTTTTGTAAATGTCAAATCTTCTGGATTCTAGGTTCTAAAATTGACATTGTTACCATTTTTAATCCCCAGAATGGAAGAAATGGAGATTTTACTTAATATAACATGCGTTGTATTGTTTTTTAATCACTCTAAACGCAATCACTTTCTTTGGTATTTTTTATCAAATATTTTTATTTTATATTTTATAAAAAAGGACCACTACCAGTTCTAGGCCATTTTTATAAAATATTAAATTAAAATATTCTATAAAAAATACCAAAGAAAATTATTCCATTTGTAAAATAGCCATGGGTTGTGTACAGAGGGATTAAAAACAATATAACGCATGTTATGATAAGGAAAATCTCAGTCTCTTCCATTCCAGGGATTAAAAAATGGTAACAATGACAATTTTAGAATCCACCATCATCCATTAATCCGTGCGCCCGGTTTAGGCTTAGTATTCAGTGAGCACCGTTTGTTTGGTTTGAATATCTATTATGTTACAACTAAAATATAACACTCAGAAAGACCTTTTATTTGGGGTAAAGTGACTGATGTGCCTAACATTTTTAAGTAGAGCCTCTGTTTCACTGAATAATCCATGACTTTTCATGAATATATAAGACCTATTCCCACCTGGATCAGGTGACACCAGGTTTTCGCCAGGATTTCTATTGATGTCTCAGCTGTTCACACCTACAGTACAGTATACATTCAGATTACTCACACATCAGCGCACACCCCCGTGTCGCAAAAGGCAGCGCTTTGTACGTGAGTATGTATTTGTATTTTGTTGCATTTCTGCAGTACTATTATTGATGTTTATTTTATTCTCACAAAAGGCAGCACCTATTTAGATAGTATTTATACACCACTATACTACCACTGATCCCGCACTTTGGCTGCCTAGCAAAAGCCGCCACAACCTGTGACTGGAACAAAGCTGCACACATGCACTCAGATCACAAAGTGTGACTCCCACAAAGCAGACTAAACGCAAAATCAACAACAGTACCCCATATATATAACAACATAGATTTTCTTTCTTCATTCAAGCCCTTGTTGTCACTCCCCCCAAACAGCGCAGCAATGAGCATTTATTTATATCCTAACAGAGTCGTTTACATTAATCAATGATCAATAGCTCATGATACAAACATTTAAACAATTTATTCATACAGATGTACCTGTTTTACATGGAAATTTACAGGGTTGTCACTGAACGATTTACCCTGACAAAGAGGTAAATGACACGCTCAAGTTCACCAAAAACAATACAGAATAACGCACCCTGTTTGCTTTCATTATTTTACAAAATCATAACATTTTGTTGTCATTGTGAGTGCACTTAAATAAAAGTAGACTTATAAATGTTATGTAGCTTATATAGTTTTATTATATTGTTTTTGCACATTAATCTGACAATAAATGTATCACCCACTTTTTCCAGACCAGGGTCTGTTTTCTGGCTACGCTACACATGATATAAATCTAATGGCTCACTGTGTTAACGTTTACTTTGCTTAAATTCGATGCAAATAAAATACGCCTACATTTAAGTTAAATTCTTAACTTCTTACATTGCAGTGTAATTAGCCATTTGTACTGTAATTTTAGTACTGTGATTATGAATTCGTTTAATTCCAATGTTTCACTTGAATTTATCTGCTACTATGTGAAGCTCTCAATGAGTTTAATTAATCATTGAGAGAACGAACTGTCTATAGTCTATAGTTATAGCACCACTTAGCGGTAAAGCGAGGAAACACGCCCTAAAGCTGTCGCCGCGAAAGACACAGCGGTAATACTGTTACTTGGTTGTTTACCATCTGTAGCATTTGTTTGGTGTAAGACGTTTGTGTTTACAATTTCAAGTGTGGAGTGAATATAGGAAAGGTAACTAAAAAGAATGTAAAATATTATGTCAATTTAATGCTACAGAGTGTTAAAAAGTAGAAAAATGTCTGGAGATCCAATCTTTGTATCAGAACACTATTTATCATGTTTATACCCTGTTTTAAGTGGACTCATAAGCCAGTGACAGGTTGGGAAGTAGCTACTATTGACATTTCTCAGCCACTAGCAGGCCCTGTCTGATGAAAACAGACTCTATTGACAAAGTGATAGCTGAGGCTGCTGGGATCCTGACATATAGCTTGTCACTCTGTTCCTTTCTTGGACAAGTGCCAAAGAGAATTTCTTATAATCTGTGGGAATTAGCTACAAATTGCTTACACCCTTGTCTGTTTGAAGAGTGATTTTTCCCACACTGATACAGCATTTTGCTTGATAACTGCTTCTCCAATGTGTGTAATTTGTAACCTGGATATAGGATGTGCCTGACCAAATGATCAAATAGTGCTTAAGATCAGTGGCTTCGGAACAAATCATTGCCACAGCTCTGTGTGCCATGTTGCATTATTCATGATATTCCTAATATTCTTTCGTATTTTAATTAAAATTGTTTTGAATTTGTTTTAATTGGAAAAAATGCAGATTTCAATTAAGTAATTATGTGAAAAATACATTGTCTTTTAAAGGTACTAGGTATATTCATTCATATAAAAATGAGCTACTATGCAAGTTTTGCAAATATTACCTTTTTATTAATTACTTGTCATTGCTTACATTTATATATAACAAATTTTATTTTTGTTTTAAACAAGACATTGATTACTCTAAACTGAACCTATATACATATATATGTAAACTATTTTGTAGTTGTGGAGAGTTAAGGATCTTAACAACCAAAATGCCACATTTTTTAATGCTAAAGAAAGTTTGGACATTTTTGCTATTTTTTTTATTTTTTAAATCAGAAACTGAAAAACAGCCCAAATGCTTTGGGTTGTTGTCATGTGGAAAGGTAATCTTCTGACCCATTCTGAGGTTGTGTGAAGGTTTTCTGTATTTGGTTGCATTTATCTTTCTCTTAAATCTAAGCAATGTTCCTATCCATGCTGCTGAGGACTATACCCCATAGCATGATGCTATGCCAGTTTATGACTTGGTGCTTGCCAAGTTTGGAACCAGGTCTGGGTCCGTAACTAGGTTAGAATGGTCTTGGTTAGGGTCTAGCCTAGTTACAGATCTCTTGTAGATCCAAAGTATTGTTTTACAATGATGAAGAGCTCTGTGGTCCTGGGAACACCTTACAGTATAAAGCTTTCAAACATTATTATTATTATTATTATTACTACTACTACTAACATGGTAATGTTGATCTGTTGCACAAAAAAAGCAAAAAATATAGCTAAAGAAAACAAACTGTATTTACTGAAAAAAGCAACAAAGAAACAAAGAAACGAACGTGTAGTGTTCAACCTAGCACTGATTGCTCCAGCAGTTACAGTACTTCATTGCAATGTAATTAGCCAAGATTTAAAAAGAGTTAAAGTGTTATATCTCAAATGTAATCTCTCAATTGAAATTCATTAAAATTAGTAAAGCTCTAATGTAAATAAATGCAATTAATCTAATGTGTTCAAATAAATTATACAGATTTTATACATGTAAAAGCTCCCTCTTGTGTACTAAGTACATAAGGTAATCATAAATGTGATTTATTTGGTGCAGCATTAGAAGTGTATAGTGATATGTTTCATTCAGATCAGGCTTGTCAGGAGGCACGTGCACCTGACTTTCACTCAGCCTCTGGTTGTATAGCTTGTGGCTGCACATTAATATAATTCAATTGCTCTAAAACTTTCCCTTTGAAGCAAATTAATTAAGATGCTATTATTTAGTCATTGAGAGGTTAATGACTGCCATTAGAAACAAAAGCAACATCCACCATCATTAGCCAAACAGTTATCAGTTATTTACCGTGTGGAAGATTAATGAGCTCTGATACTGGCCCAGACGCTAATTAGCTTTAAAAATATAACACTATCCATCACTGTTTGTGATTGTATAACACACACACACACACACACACACACATAACACACAAACATGTACACAAAACATGGCAGACTCTGCAGGTAAAATGTGACCTCACAAAAAAGTGTTGGTTATGTTTTAAAGGAATTCCTTCAGTTAGTATTGGGAATGCTAATGCAGTTTTCCTCTAGCCTTATGACAGAAGTCATAAATTATCTATAGAAGGTTTTAACATTATCAAAGAAAGACTCTCTATGGCCTGTATGTTGGTGCTGAACTAAATTACTGCCACTCTTTTAAATGGCTGTATTTCCACCAGGTGGATGAAACATGGATTCATCACTATGAGCCTGAGAGTAAACAGTGTATGGAATGGAAACATCCTAAATCACAACCAAGAAAAAGAGCCAGTATTGGAACATTATCAGGAATAAGGTTCGACAATCAACAGTGAGATGCTTGTTCATGTGCTGTAGCATAAACAACAGATTAAACGCAGAGGACTGCTATGCTATTAAAGCGTGTGGTTACCTTGCATGATAAGGCACGTCCAGAAATTTCTGCATCCACACTGTGGATACTTTGCAACTTTTCACTTTTTTTCGAGACATCTTTCCTATAGTTCTAATCTTGATCCATCATACTTTCATCTGCTTGGTCCCTTGAAAGCAGCCCTACGAGGACAAAGATTCACTTCTGATGAGACACTTCTGAGTGTGTGGATAATTTTTGACTTATCCTTGTATATTGTTGATCTGTTTACCACTATTATGACTGTTCCAATTATTGTCTCTTCTGTTGGATTTGATTAAAGCCCTTACACACCTGTAAATAAATGTTAATATCAAGCAGATAACGCACATAAACTTTCTTTTCGCTTGGATAGAATAAATGGGTGAAGCGTCATTCCAGTGAGCTCCAACCACACTACACCTTTGTACATATATGAGGGAATGCATGCGTGAATGATGTAGCAATTTGCCTTTAAATTCAAGCCATTTATAGCTGACTCGTCAGAAAGAGGCTGAAGCTCAGTGATTTTGCTCGCATGTTCCACAGACAGTTATTTTGAATATATAAGCATGAGAAATTGAAAGTGTGGTGCGAAAGCATATGAAGATGAGGAATAGCTATTCTTACAACTGGTAGAGAATTATTTTAATTTTAATAGGAAGTTTGTGGATATAAGTGTTATTTCATAATGATATCAAACACATCTGACAGATGTGTGAAACAGAGAACGTTTCATGAATGCCATAATCTGAGTGATATTTAAGATGGAAAATTAACAGATATCTTGGAATATCTCTAAAACTTTTGTTGACTTGGGTCCCCTTTTAAACTTGCTCTTTTCTGGCTAGTGGAAAGGGCAGTAAAGTTGATCTTGGCTTTTGCTTTTCTGTAGGTCATAACAGATTTCCAGAAAAAAACTTTTACCTTTTTGCTTTAACTCAGTGTTTCACACAGCTGGGATGTGGGAATCAGCAGAGATCAGTAAGTAAATGTACAAAAAATCTGCCTCTCAAGAAACATGATTTCATGTTTGAAATTTCACTTTCTCTATGCAGAGTTCAGAGAAGCCCAATAGCTGGTTGGCAAAACCAAATGTTCATCCATGAACAAGAGGCTAAAATTGGAAACATGGTTTTGGGAAATCATGCAATATGACTTCAATAACAGTCCTAGTGGTGTGGTGGATAGCACTACAGTCCAAAGACAAACTGTCGTTTCCAAGTTCTTCATAATGTATATCCCCTGGGATAAGCACCAGACTTTAACCCATGACCCTGTACAGGATAAGCTATACAGAGACTGAATGAATGTATTACTTCAACAACATTATATGGGTATGGAGGACTAAACATGACATAATTATAAATAAATAAATGTGTGAATAAATAAGTAAATATAGAAATACATAAATACAATATACCCTGGAAAATTGCTAATTGTATTCCTACTTTTGTTTATTAACATATTTCAAGATTTACTTATTTTTGAATTTCCACATTTCTTTATTTATCTATTTTTGATTTTCCACATTTTTACATGTATTTATTTGTCACTGTATGCTGATAAGGTAGGCGTTCCCAGCCTTAGTCTGAGGTGGTAGAAACCGCTTAGAGTTTGGCTGGCTCCATCTTGATGCATGCAGGGTCTAAGGATGAACCTAAGAAATGTCTTTGATGCAGTGTGGAACTCACACGTCTCTGTCTTGACAAACAAGTTATTCTCCAGGAGCTTCTGTAATACTTGGCGAATGTGGTGTCGGTGTTCCTCCAGGTCTCGAGGAAAGATTAGGATGACGTCCAAGTAGACAAAGACTGATAAGTTAAGGAAGTCCCTGAGTACATGGTTAAGGAGAGTTTGGAAGACTGCTGGAGCATTCGTCAGACCAAACGGGACCACTAGGTACTCATAGTGTCCCGTCGTTCAACTCGTCTGCTTCTCGAATGTGGGCGAGGTGGTAAGGCTGAGCGTGAAGCCTTTGGAGGAGTTTCAACAGTTTGCGCCCTGCCTGCCCTGCCTCTTCATCTCCTTAGCAAAGTCTTCGAAATTAGATCAGCAAGGGTCGTGGGCATCCCAGAGTGCAGTCCCCCATTCTCGGGCCTGTCCTGAGAGAAGCGTGATCATATACCACCTTGGAGCGTTCAGTGTGAAGATGGAGCACGAAGATCAGTGAGCACTGGGAATGGAAGGAGAGGCAAGTACCGATCGTGGAGACGTACGGAGATGCACGGAGACGTGGTTCGCGTTGCAAGTTGAGGTTCCCGACGTATGCCGGAGATAGTTGGAGCCGTTGGAGGTGGGTCGTAATGTCAGCGAGGGTCTGCTTGGTGCTACGCAACTCCTGCTGGTGAGCTCTGAGAAGGGCGTCTTGACTCTCCAGCGCTAATCTCATGCGGTCAAAATCTGCTGGATTCATATACGAAACGAGGAAGTGCAAGATCAAAGCTAGGAAATCAAACAGCGAAACGAATTGGCTTAAATCCAATTTGAGAGACGTGAAACAAGAAAACGAGGAAATAAGGCGAAATCTGCAACATGAAAACCATGAAACAAAACGAGAGAGAATCGAGGCAAAGAAACACACAATAATCCAACGTTTAAACAATGTTTTAAAATAGCTTTTTTTAAACAAAAGCAACAATGCATTACAGCTAAGGAGGGAACCCATAGAACCTAAAAAGGGTGAATATTGGGGAACCAATCAAAAAAGGAAGTGCACAATAAATAAAAAGCATATTCAAGGTGACCACAATCAAAGAAGCGAGTGGGCCAGACAACATAAGGAGAAGTTATTTTTCTTAGCCTGGCAGGCAGATAGACTGACATTTTCAGCCAGGCAGAACCAGATGTTGCAACCTTGTAGTGTTATGGGGAAAAAACTCAAACCTTACCCCTAATAATAATTATAATAATATAATTTTTCAAGGAGTATAATAATAATTAATACTCCTTGAAAAATAAAACATGTAAATATACATCAATACAATATTTTTGACAATATATTAGTAATATATACTATAAAAATACATGGGTTGGAAAATGAAACTGAAACACTGGCCAATTTAGTGTTGGAGGTTTCATGGCTAACCTGATGAGCCTGGTGCCCAATCTTCATTGATTGCAAATTCCACCAGTAAGAGTGAAGGCTTAATTAGCAGAGTTTTGCTTAAAATATTGCAATGCACTCAACATTATGGGTGACATATCAGACTTCAAAAGAGGACAAATTGTTGATACGCGTCTCTCTGGCGCATCTGTGACCTAGACAGAAAGTCTTTGTGATGTATCAAGAGCCATAGTATCCAGGGTAATGTCAGAATATCACCAAGAAGGACGAACCACATCCAATAGGAGTAACTGTGGACCCAAGAAGAAGCTGTCTGAATGTTAGTTACGGTGTGGAGAAGCCCCAAAGAAGCGTACCACCCAGACTGTTGCATGCCCAATCATGGGGATGGATCAGTGATGGTTTGGGCTGTAATATCATGGCATTCCCTAGGCCTAATACTTGTGCTAGATCGGCCCATCACCGCCAAGGACTACTGAATCATTCTGGAGGACCATGTGCACCCAATGGTTCAGACATTGTATCCTGAAGGCTGTGCCGTATATCAGGATGATAATGCACCAATACACACAGCAAGACTGGTGACAGAGTGGTTTAAAGAACATGAAAGTGAAGTTGAACATCTCCCATGGCCTGCGCAGTCACCAGATCTAAATATTATTGAGCCACTTTGGGGTGTTTTGGAGGAGCGAGTCAGGAATCATTTTCCTGGCCACTATTCTGCAAGAAGAAAGGCACAAAATCCCTCTGACTACTGTGCAGGACTTGTATCTGTCATTTTTGCTGTATTGGCTGCAAAAGGAGGCCCTACACCATACTAATGAATTATCTAAAACCAGGCGTTTCAGTTTCATAGTCCAACCCCTGTATATTACTCAATTTACAACAGGCACAGGGTGAAGTAGCACATGAGCTTTTTTCCATAAACTTGAGAACAAAGATAGGTTTTTTGACATTAGGTACTGTATCTGCACACCACCACATTGAATTTGAAACTAAGCAAAGGCAAGCTTTTCGGCTTCAATTGAGTATGACAAACCATTGACATTAAACTGGAATTCAGGAATTACAGCCATTTTCATACACACAATATATACAGTATATACTGCTCAAAAAAATAAAGGGAACACTTTATTTTATCCCGGTTTGACTTGGACCATGCATACACATATGAGAGACATACAACCAGTGGTGGAAAGTAATGAATTACATTTACTCGCATTACTGTAATTGAGTAGATTTTTTGTGTACTTCTACTTTTTAAAGT
>JAQQZT010000039.1:25020513-25031013 GCA_030068275.1 Clarias platycephalus
AGCTTTAATAATTTAGAAGAGAACAACAGTCTTTCCGTTAATGTGTGTTTAATTCAGACGAAAGGAGAAAGTTTTACAGTGTAAGATGAGAAGTGGGAGACAGGAGGGGCTGAAAGCAAGAGTCTCCACTTACTCTAGCCTCACACACCCACACATACTGCACGCACGCACGCGCACACACACATACTGCCTCCACGCACAAACGGAAAGTAGAATAATTTAAGTTTCATTTATTTCTTATGGGAAAATTACATTTGGTTTACGAGTGTTTTGGAATACGAGCCAACTTCCGGAACGAATTATGCTCGTAATCCGAGGTTCCACTGATGTAGATAACATTTATCCTGTGTCAGATTAGCTAGTCTAACTGGCCCCTAGGTGTGTGTATGTGTATGAGAGTATATAAGAGCATGGTGCCATGGATGGATGGGTGGCAGGGTGATGATGGATGGAAAGAAGGGTTGGATGGATGGATGGATGGATGAACATTGTCTAATCTGAACCCTATCTTTTGGTGTGGATGAAATGTCCCAACAAAATAAAAATGTGAAAGATTAACACATTGGCCATTAGACTGCCAAAAACCAGAAAGCGTTGATTAGTTAAAATAATAATTATGCCAGTAAAAAGTCCTCACGATGATAGTAAAACCTGTGTGTTCATGTGTGCATTTATGAGTGCAGGTCAAGCCATGGGTGGCACTTTGAGTGCAGTGGCATCCATAGTGGATCTGGCTGCAGCGAGTGACGTGACCAACAGTGCATTGGCTTACTTTCTTACTGCTGACATCTTCATTCTGTTCTGCATCATTGTGTACCTACTGCTGCCCAAGCTGACCTACTCAAGGTGTGTAAACCTCTATTATCATCTGTCTGGGGGCATAACTTTGTGTTGATCTCTTTTAAGAGGAAAAACTTACAAACTAAAAAGATTTTAGACTGAAGGAAATGCCTTTGTTCTTCCCAGATAGCACACAGTTAAATAGATATTGAAAGACATATATATTTCAACTCCTTGGTTTGTCATTAATTAATACAACTGTTTAATACCATTTAAGATAAGATATACGTTGTGGGGAAAGTTCTGTTACAGCAGCAAAGAAAAAAATTAGCAAATAGAAAATAGGGACAGTACAGTGTATAAATACAAAGAAAAAGAAAAACAATAGTTGCACTTTCAAACAAATTGCACTAGGTCCAACAAATTGCTCAAGGCTAATATTGCAGTTTAAAATGTTATTGCACAGTTTCTATTGCAATGAGGTGTACTAGGATAATATTGCCCACAGATCCTAAGTTGCACTAGGATAATATTGCACAGAGAGCGAATCATTCTCCAGCAATGATGATGGCTTAGCTGCTATCCTCCTTTTTCCCACCTCCTGTATAGTGTCCAGGGGAATCCCTAGAACTGAGCTAGTCTCCTTTATCAACTTCTCAAAAAAGGAAAGTAGTGTGAGGGAGAGATGGTTGAGATGGAGGGAGTGAGGGAGAGAGAGTGTGAATCTGCGAAAGTGAGAGTGGAATGAGGAAGTGTGCATTGAGCATCAAGCCTAGTTTCAACCACGTGTGGTCAGCAAGAAGGCTTAGTTTCATGACGCTGTTGTGGCTTGTCGTAAGGGAGATTTTTAAGTGCCATGCAAAATATCTGGACACTTGACATTGTGATGTACATGTTAGTAGACAATTTGCATGAATAAGCCACAGTTGTGGCTAGCAAAAGACTCAAATTTATAATTTGCATATTCATTGACAGAACATTTTAATTTAAAATGTTTTTTAAAAGGAAATATTGAAACCTTTTTATCCACATGCAGACTGGAAGTTTTCAAATATCATGCATTTAAAACCTTTCATTCAGGACTAAATACAGTTATTATTTTATATTATTATTATTTTATTAATATTATTTAAACAAATTTTGCAATCCTTTCTTCTTACTGACAGTACCTGTTTTTATTGCATTGTTTGCACCATCCAAGTCCATAAAACATAAAGCAAAAAAGATAATTATGCTAAAAATTTAAATATAACATATGTACAGTACATAATTGTCTTTAGCCTATACTGTTAATCCAGTTCCAGGGCCTCTCTAGAATAGTTTGATTGTTGTGAGTAAGTGATTTGACTCATGATAAACCCAGGAAGTGAACAAAATATGCCATGTTTTTTGCATTACAAAATACAAAGAGATGAGATGCAAAGAGGACATGCCATGTTTACAGTGACAAACAAGAAAGAGAAAATGTCGAAAACATGTCAGTGCTTGGGTGTTTAGGATTTCTGCACTAATTATGTAAAGGTATTTTTTCAGTTTTTCTGTTTATGACAAATGAATTAAAGATTTTTACAACTACATTTTCAGACCCACAAGCAATTTTCAGACAAATAGCAAACATTATCAATTTTGCTTTGATTTTGACTGGGACTAAATAACTAACATCTGTAAAATCATGTTTAGTGGTCACGGCTTGGTCTTTTTCGGATTCAGATTTTTATTGATTGCTTGTTAACTATACACTAGTTTCAGATTTGATTAAAGCCATATTATACTAGCGTAACTACCCGTCGTTGACGGGTAAAGTGATTGTAGGAAGCGTTAAAAGGTTAAAGCTAAAATTAAGCTGATCAGCTTTAATGTAATCGGTGATATTATTATTTTTTCAGATTGAAGCCCAATACATGTCTTCCTCTCTTTCTGAACGAGAGAACTCTCTGCCAAACTTAATAATACAAAGAAATAAAATTTTGTAAGGTTGAGTATCTTACACCTTGTTTACACCAAGTTGTACTTTTTTCGACGTCAGCCAAATACAATCTCTGCTCGGTAATCGGAGAATGAATCACAGATAAGAAATCAAAAAGTAGATCGGATAAAGCTTAATTTTGTCTAAAAAGAACTCCAGCGCATTAAAATTCACTTATACCACTTCAGTGCTGTTATTTCACCGGTGAAAATATTAACTAATCCCAGTAAAAATATTAAATTAAAATTTCTCATTAATGGCACAGGTGTTTTACATTGAGCAAGTACCTTATTAGTAGCTTATTTTAAAGTAGATTATTAAATACGCCATTTATTACTGTTCATAATATTTGTACTCACTCTTACTCACCATTTAAATTTTACTAAAGGTACAGGTTAAACTTATGGCAGATATCTAAGTATTGCATAAGTTTCATTAAATTCTGTTCAATGGTTGATTTAAGAGGCGTCCACAGTTTGATGCATGCCCAATACACTGTCAAAACTTGCAGTTTATAATCTTGCACATAACTGCTCATAACTTCTCTTCTACTCAAAATTTTGTTTCCATTTCATTTATGGTGCAGGTTTAACCTCAGGCAAATAACGAAAAGTCTGGCAAAACTTCATTCAATTCTATTTAGCCAGTTTTGTTTGATGCTGTGACAAAATCTGACTGGACAGACATACATACAGACAAATTTTTCAGAGACTGGTCACAAGACATCCATTGTATGAAACGTAAGAGCGAGTTCTGACCAATGTACAGACAAAAACTTTATTTATACAGTATACTGTATGTGTCCGATGACTGAAAGTGAGGATATATGAAACCTTTGAATGGTGAAAACATTTTAAAGAATGACAAGCCGAGCCAAGGTTGCTCGGAGCCCACATTTCTGAGAACTTTTGCAATAGAATGTCTAATTCTTAACAATCAATAGATATCTTATCACCAGCTTGCAGAAGAGACGTATCTGTCTGTCAGAACTGTACAAACAATGATTCACGGACACCTGCATTTCCACAAGGTGAGTGCAAGATGGGCACCACGAGAGCTCTTTGCCTTTGACCAGCACAGAAGATTGCTAATCCGCAGTCAGTTAAAGAAATATTTTCTCAAGGAATCCAGGATTTTCTTGATCACATTGTTACCTGTGATGGACCTTAAGTGCATTATTTCAACACTGAACGGTAACATGCATCAAAACAGGGGAAAGGAACAGACTCACCATTTCCAAAAAAACTTATGCCAATGTTATGGCTAGCAGTGACGATACCATGAAGCAGGCAGTGCAATCATGGCTCAGGTGACGTGATTAGACTTTCTACCTTGATGGGATCGAAGCACTTGTGAAACACTGAGGAAAGAACATTAGTGTATCTGGGGGTTACATAGAGAAACAAAATTAGTTTTTACACTCGTAACTGTGTTCTATTATTCTGCACAATCAAAAGCCCCTTTTACCTTTAAATATTAGTAGGCAGGCCCCAGAACAAACTTTTTTTTCTGACATAAAATATATATAATTTTTTCTTTCTTTTTTTAGCATGTTTGGAAAAATTAAGCATTTTGGAAAAACATTTTAATGCATAAGACCAAAAACAACGAAGAGCATTTGTAGAGCTCTTAGATTTTGGTGAAAGACTTTTTGGAAAAGGTCCCTCCATTTTCACATTTTCCAGTACTCAGAGAAAACTCATGAAGCAGCTAATATATAAATGTTGAATTTAGTAACAAGTTTAACGTTATCTATTCAAAATGCCAGTCACATGTCTATCCTTATTAATATCAGAGGAAGAGGAAGATTTTGAAAGAGAGTTTTATAACGTTGAGAGGAAGATTGCTGTGGTTCATTCCTCTTGCAGTTGGTCAGAGAACAACATTCATGCTTTTAAACATATTTCACACACATTCAGGTGTTTTGTTAATTTCGTTTTGTGTTATTGGTGGGACAGCAATGTCCTTTTTGTATATATTTTATCACGCAGGATGAAATCATTAAGGATGATAAAATAAAGCCACACTTTTGATATTTTTTTTCAATTACCATGCAAATCCCCATCTCTGGGCGATGTAACCAGCATGCTGCATGTTTACTAGCTCACTCATGCTGATAAAAATTTCTTTCTTAGGTTTTGAAATTTGGTACTGAATGAAAGTGAAAGTGTTTTTCGATACATAGTGGTGTCAAAGCAATTCGGTCGATGCCATAAAAGTGTTTATTGATTACAGATGGATATTGACATAAAACATACCTCAAATGCAACCCTAGAGCTTCTTCAAAGAAGTAAAACATTCTTAAGGCACCAAGGTTGATACCTGACCTCAGGCTTTCTGAAGATAAGGCAGGAAGATCCACAAGCAAGCAATATTATATTTATAATATACATGTAATATAATATAATTAAAATTCTTTTGACCCTGTTAAAATAAATGGACAGTTTAAAAATGTCTCTAATTCAAATTAAGTTAATGCAGTATTTTTGTTAAACTCCTTGAATCATTACATATGGACCCAAAAATTCTCATTTTCTCTTTGTGTCTGTTTAAGGTACTACCTGGAGGCTTCCTGCATTGGCAGTGCCACCACCTCTGAAAGCTCACTATCTACTCCAGAATCCACCAGCAGTCCAACTGTCATGTCTGTGCCCCCCCTCAAACCCATCATGGGAAAGATGTGGAAATTGAGTGTATATGTCTTCTGGGTCTTTTTTATCTCCATCATCATCTTCCCAGCCATCTCCTCAGGCATCCAGTCAGTGGATAAAGACTCAGGCAGCCCATGGACCGGCACCTATTTTGTGCCACTCACCAGCTTCCTCCTGTACAACGTGGCAGACTTCTGTGGTAGACAGATGACCATTTGGCTGCAGGTTCCTGGCCCAACCAGCCCTGTGTTACCTTTCTTTGTGGTTTGCAGGACTGCATTAGTGCCACTTTTTATGTTCTGTAACTACCAGCCTCGGCGTCACCTGCAAAAAGTTTTGTTTTCCCATGATATCTTCCCTGTGCTGTTTATTTGCCTGCTGGGGCTCTCCAATGGATATCTAGGTACACTGACTATGATATATGGGCCCAAGGTGGTGCCCCGTGACCTGGCAGAACCAGCTGGTGTGATCATGTCATTCTTCTTGGCAGCAGGGCTGGCAGCAGGCTCTGCCTTCTCTATTTTACTTGTTTACATCCTTTGACAACTTTAAACAATTTTCCTAAAATTGTCTAAATGTATTAACTACAAATTGATTCCTTTTAATGAGGGAAATTTTTAACTGCAATTTTTTTCAAGGTATATGGAATGTCTAAGGCATTTTGTTTTATATTGAATAATTACATTTTAATTGAGTGTTTTTACTTTAAGACTAGGTTTATACTTAATGCATTACTATGTGTACAGGTACAGATGCAACTTTACATACATTTAGTTCACCATTTATTGCATCAAAACTGTGATTGGATACATGAGATACCTTTTTCATTATTTTTGTACAAAGTATTGTGGGAGGGGGGGACAGGAGTGGCTATTATGCAAGTTGCATTTGGCTGACAGGGTTAAAAATAATGAGGGTTATTTTGTATTTCTTACAGTTGCAAATAATCGCTCCCAACAATTGTCTCCTTCTCACCAAGCCTCTTGCTGATGGTCCCTAACGTCCCTTCACAGCTCTTTGGTCTTGCCCATGGTGGTGAGGTTTGAATGGAAGATTGGCTGATTGAATGGGAGATTCTTTGGACAGGTGGCTTTTATGCACATAAGGGAGTTGTTGTTAGGTGCATTTTCTTCAATTAATCACCAGTCTGTTGAGATGATAATGTTTGTGTATGTGTGTGTATATATATATCTGTATATACACACACATTTCCGTATCATGGAAAATAAATATGCACGCCTATTTATTTTCCAAGCTTTTTTTCAGTAAGTACAGCTTGCCAGCTAAATTTCAGGACATTTACAGATTAAATAGCGTGAATGGTGCTAATGTGCAGAAAACTAAATCTATTTGCAATTTAAAAAATAATTATTTGTGTTGGAACCACATGCCAGCAAAAAAAATCCATGCTGCAACAAATGCGCCATAAAATTCAATAGACATACACAAGGGCTTTTGAAATTGTTTTTGTTGAATCAATAATTCTTTAATGTACAGTATATTAGAATGCACTGTTTAAAAAAAAAAAAAAAACACATACAAGTTGCAAACACAGCTTGCAACCTAATTAAGAACCAGAGAGAAACTAAACTTAGGTCCAGGTTAACTAAAAATCAATTAACTGCAAAAAAAAAAAAGCTTTACAAACCATTTAAAAGGGTTTATATCTCACCACAGGGAGATTGAAAACCAGTCTTTCAACTGCACTAAAATAAAATCTATTTAAGCAGAATCTGGTCATCCATACATTTTCTTTGTAAAGCAAAAAGTAACTAAATTATGAAAAAGTTGTGTGTGAGTGAAAATTAGACTGTTGTCCTTGACACACAAATATTTCTGAATAATAGTCTGACTGGTCCATCAGCAAGATCTGGGCGACACCTCATTCTCCGCATATTTCTCCAGTCGGAAGAGCCATTTATCCCAATACTGCAACACTTGGTCTGCGTTCAGCAAGTGAGCATGGGCTGGGGAACCATCTTTGTAAGCAACCACAATCAATCCGCTATCCACCTACAAAGGGAGACAAACAGAGGAATTTACTGTATTAGCACCTGTAAACCAAGGGAAAAAACAGGAAGCTCATGCGAACATGAATTGATAGACCTGGAAATTGTAGTTGTCGTCACTGTTTAAGGCTCCTATGTAGGCTGCCACCTGCAAGGGGTTGTCATAAGTACTGTAAAGGAAAGGTTTGGGCTTCTCTGAGGTCTTCCACTCTATGACACACAGTGAGTTCCTGTGTATTAAAAACACAATAAAAAAAAACAATTATTTAGGGTAAAAGCTGAAATATCTGCAAAAGTGCTTCTGAGTTTATGTACATACATTGCTACATAACACAAAATTCCAGTATTATTATATGTACATCAGGTCATCTCTTAATCTGTGACAAGTTTTAAAAATGCTGGAGAGAAACAACTGATTCTCACTTGTACTTGGCAACACAATCAACAACACCCAGGTACTGCAAGGGCTGATGCTGCACAACACTCTCGATAGCCTTCACTCCCGTAACGTCCTCCAAAATGTAACTGAGACTTTGTAAATAGCCAGACACACTTTCCAGACACACTCCATCTTCATTTAGGTTCTTTTCTCCGGTTAAAATTCCTTCAACAGCTACATGCAACTGTTTCCCTTGTGCAAAAAGATCTAAAACCAAACAAGACGACAGGTGAATAACCTTCCAATAATCATAAGGTTGGAAAGGACAGGAACATACAGGCTTCCATCCGAGTGCTTCCCAAATTTTAAGCAAAGTGACGAGAAAATAATAAGTGAAATAAGTGTTTCCATTAGTTGACGTCAACTAATAATTTAAAGCAGCAACAATCACTTGTTAAGAGTTTCCAAAACATCCTTGCATAAATATTCATACCCCTTGAACTTTTTCACATTCTGTCACCTTTCCACAAATGTTTTATTGAGATTGACAGACCAACACAAAGTGTCACATAATTTTGAAGTGGAAGGAAAATGATAAATTTTACTGACACCCCTAACTAAAATACAGTGGAACTAATTGTCTTATTAGTAAATAGAGTCCACCTGTGCTGTCCACAGCAGTATAAATACAACTGTTCTGTAAAGCCCTTTGTTAGAGAACATTAGTGAACAAAAAGCATCATAAAGCCCAAGGAATACACCAGACAGGTCAGGGATAAAGTATATGGAGAAGTTTAAAGCATGGTTATAAAAAATATCCCAAGCTTTGAACATCTCACGGAGAACTGTTCAATCAATCATCTGAAAATGGAAAGAGTATGGACAACTGCAAACCTACCAAGACATGGCCGTCCACCTAAACTGACAGGGTGGGAAAGGAGAACATTGATCAGAGAAGCAGTCAAGAGGTAACTCCATGGTAACTCTGGAGGAGCTGCAGAGATCTACAGCTCAGAAAGGACAATCTGTCCATAGGACAACCATTACTCCACAAATCTGGCCTTTATGGAAAAGTGGCAAGAAGAAAGCTATTGTTGAAAGAAAACCAAGAAGTCCTGTTTGCAGTTTGCGACAAGAAAATTATTATAAATAATGTAAACGGGACTTCTTATGGCTTTCTTATCCTAATGCTTATTTCCATTATTATTTCCATTTACTAAATAGGTGACTTCTAAAGGAAATTGGTTCCACTGTATTTTAGTTAGGGGTATCAGAGTCAAGGGGGCTGAATACTATATTTAAAAAAAATAATAATAATATATATATATATATATATATATATATTTTATAATTATAATTTTCCTTATCTTTCACACTTATGTGCCACTTTGTTTTGATATATCGCATAAAATCACAATAAAATGCACTTACGTTTGTGGTTGTAACATGACAAAATGTGAATAAGTTCAAAGGGTATTAAATCAGCACTGTAATTTACAGGAGTTTTAACTTTTCTGTTTTCACAGGTTTTGTTATGCACATAATATAATCGTTTTATAATAATATAAACATAATAAAACGTGTGGATGAACACCACAGGGAAACTGTGTCCTACTCTCGCTGTATTCTTTGAAGCCCTCCACACCGAGTTCAGCTATCTTCCTTTTCTTCCATCTGTCCAAATAAAAACGCTGTTGGGCTGACATTGTCTTTTGGAGTATTTTTGTTACACTTGGTACAGCGGCGTGATCTGAAGCTCTTCGCAAGTTTATCCGGGTCAGTGTTTCCTCCGCGCTCTCTGCGGCAGGGGCAGCAGGTTTTCCCGTGTTTAACAGAGGCCAGGGGTTTTTGAGCGCTCTGCACACCTGAGGCTTGGATTTTATGATAGATCCAAAAAGGCACTGGTCTTCATTTTCAATACTTTCTGGAGACTGAGAGCTGATTCTCGTAGACACGACCGCTTTCACCAGTAATGAATAATGCTCGGTGTCTACGTCGGCGTACGGGCTGCTCTTCTTGCGCGCGCGCAGACCAGGAAAGGACGAAAACGAAGCCGCGGGTGAGCGCGCGCAGCGGGAGAGGTACCCAGCGAGCGCGTGCTTCACGCAACGCGACTGCAGACACACACACAGACTGTAAACGCGCATCCCAGCTACTGGTTAAGTAGCTAAACGCTACGTCAACATGTACTCGTCACAAAATCCAATCCAGCTTTGTGTGAAATCTAATACATTTCCTGCTACAATGTATGTGAATCCTGTCGAATAGAGGATAGCGTTTCCATGGACGCCATGTTTGGAAAAAATAAAAAGCATTTCCTACAATGATACTGTGTAACGGACATTAGCGCCCCCTCAAAAAGTCAGAATAAACAAACGTTCCGCACTGAGAGTTGTCATATTGTACGGCAATGTAGAAATCATGAAATAAAAACAAGGGAAGTTACATTTATTATGAAAATATTTCTTTAAATATTATATATAATACAAAATGTTCCAAGATAATATTTTGATGCGTAATAAATACACTAACAATAAAATACTGTATTCTGTTATTACTATATGTATATAGACAAGCACTTTTAGGGAAAATAATTTGATACAGGTATTTTCAGCTGGGTTAATCACCGGGGACGCGGATATACACTCACCTAGAGGATTATTAGGAACACCATACTAATACGGTGTTTGACCCCCTTTCGCCTTCAGAACTGCC
>JAQQZT010000039.1:25063818-25082466 GCA_030068275.1 Clarias platycephalus
TGATTCATGTTTGTGGCTGTAATGTGACAAAATGTGGAAAAGTTCAAGGGGGCCGAATACTTTTGCAAACCACTGTACTTGTATTTCAGGACCTCGCTCATTTATCAAGTTACAATTTATTATAAAAATGTGCTCGTCTTGCAAAACACTCGCAGACCAAGTTACTCGCAATCAACAGTCAACTCCTGTTCAGTTAAAATGGCAGAGAAAAAACTTATATTAAGGTCTAGATTTTTTTTCCTTGCACTCTAACCATGCCAATATTTCTATCTTTCAGAACACTACAAAATCAACATACTTTACACTTGCTCTAAGCACCAGTCTGTGGAACAAACATCTCAGCAACCAACATGGGTACACCAGGATCAGGACGAAAACGTGCGCCTATTAAGGACCGATTCTCTGCTGAGGATGAGGCCTTGAGTAGCATAGCACGAGAGGTAAGTTGTAAATCTGTTACTGTACGTATATGGTTTGATTAGATTAGAGAACTTGTACAACACATATACAAGTATACCAATAGATAATTTTAAGTCTTTTTAAGATTCCTCATTGACAAAAACTCTAAATTTACCTGTAAATTAAGCAACATCATATAAGAGGGAGTGCTGTTGTGATCAGATATTCAGCACAACAGTGATCTCGAGTAAAATATTGCTTTTATACAACATTTCCACAAACACCATTTATAATCAATAGGTTATAATGTTTGTTTATTTAACCAGTTATTTAGCTCAGCACTTAACTTAACTAAATCATTCTTCGACCTACAGAACTAACCAACTGTTTCTGGCAGAGCTGGCGACTGACCGTGTTAAAAGTAGTTTCAGATTGTTTTCACATTAGGCATGGTTGATGTGTACCGTGCCCAGAATCGATTGCTCAACCTCATCACTCCCGCGCTGGCCAGCATTCACATCATTTTTAATTTTTTTTTGCTTTCCATTCACTGGCATGCTTATTTACACTCTCCAATACAGCAGGTGGCAGTATGCACCTACTGGGTTTTGTGAGCCGCCATGAAATACAAGAGGAGGAGAGAATGAGAAAGTTAACCTTTGCATCATGGCTAATAGTATTGAAATTTCTGAAAAAAATCAGCAAAGCTCTTGTGTGTCTTCCTACTTTATTGACTATGGTTGTGTAGGTTAGAGAATGAGACCGGTTCGTGCTATGCCTGCACACATGTTTCAGAGGAGACAGATGGCACTGATGACGTCTAAATCCACATCTGATTCGATCCGTGTCTAAGTATGCTGTATCGTTCTTGAGCCATCTGCTGTACCCAGCAGACTCTGGTACAGTTTCTGAGCGCGGAATCCTTGTGTTCTCAGTGGTTAATATGAAGCAGACTCTGGTTCTTAGAAATGATCCTGGGGCCCAAAAAAGGTAATGAGAATAAATCATGGAGGTGGTAGACAGTCCTGCAAATCTCCTAAGTTTCTCTTTTTATTTTCACTTACATTGCTTTAGGATATCAGCCCGTAAACTTCTGGGTTCCAGGGTTGAATACCAGTGTTAAATGGAAAGCTAGTGCGCTAGGGTGTACAGCCTTGTGTTACAGGCTAGTTTGCTTTGTAGCTGTAATTAACAGAAGCCTGATGGATCAGAGGCAATTGGGTAAAAAGTGTTGTTAAAAATGACATAATGTAGGGATGCTTTAATTGATCGGCCACCAATCGGAATTGGCCAGTAATTACTTAATTTTTACTGACTGGTTTTCTCTCTACTGACTGATCACATAAACCAATATTATTGTGATGACGCAATAATATTGAGTCGACAATATTACATGAGTCGACAGCCACATTAACATGTCATCACCAGTCTGTGAATATTACCACGTCTCTTTTCAGCAAAAGACAGCAAAATTGCAATATGCCAAGCCACTAATGTGGGAGAACATCTGCATAAAGCTTTAACACAACAAACCTTATTCACCACTTAAGAACAATGCACCGTGAGTAATTTGAGTTGAAAATGTTATCCGCAAAGGCAGCAGCTAAACATTTTAAATCAACCCTCACTTGACCACCTATAGTAAAAGCCCTCAAAAAGCTTGAGCATTTCATTGGCAAAAGTAATAATGAAGAGAGAAAAGAGAGTAGTTTTTAAGGCAATTACTTAAACAGTAAACAGACTAATCAACATGAAGAAGGTATTTTTAAAGAATAAAAAAATAATTGATGAAGTTGTAAATGTGTATGTTTTGAAATTCTTTTAAGTTCATATTCACAATATTTATTTCTGGTAAGCTGCTTTGTGACAGTATCCATTGTTAAGTGATATCCAAATAGAACTGAATTGAATTAATCCTGATTGGCTAACTAAAGAACAATTTTAGAATTTGAAGTGCTCCTAGTCTATTTAGAATGAATGTCGTTTGGGTCAAATGTTTGCTTATTGTGGCAATTTGTTTTTTTTGTTGTTTGTTTTGTAGGCAGAGGCCAGACTTGCAGCAAAGCGAGCTGCCAGGGCAGAAGCAAGAGACATCAGAATGAGGGAACTGGAGCGGCAACAAACAGCGGTAAATCGTTTCTTCTCTGTATTTTTAAAAAAAATGCCAATGAGTGTAAAAAAACAACAACAAAAAAAAACATCTTCTGATGTGCCATTTACATGATGGTAAAATGTTTACATAGGTCTGCCTTTTCAGTTTGTTTGTATGATGGGGGATTTTTTTTGTACTTTGCTTTTCAATTTGCTTTTTAACTTTTTTTTTTTTTGTCTTGGCCTATGATCAAGTTCACTGTGATGTTTTATGATATAAACTATAAAAACTGTATTACTTACATGGAGTTAATTCTTTTTCTTCAAATAACTATATTTGGGTTGAAAATATTTCAAATGAAGAACTTTGAAAAAATGTTTTTAAAAATCTGTTCAATGGTGTTCTTTCCATGGGTGAGTGACTGACAATGGAGTCTCCTTAAGTTTTTGTATTTGTATTTAACTTCTTTTTTTTTTTTTTTTTTAATGGTTATTCGATGGCACCTCTTGTGTGAGGAGGTATTACCATTAACATAATTGTGTCATTTACATTGTTGACTAAGTCTTGTGTTGTAAAACATTTTGAAAACTGTATACCATTAAATATTAGATCATATACTTAGCTTTTTCTTTTCTTTGCAAATATATAATGTATAATAAAACTTCTGTTCATAAAATTGCAGGCCAAATCTGTTTCAGTGCGCTGCAGGAATATTTTTATTTTGTGTTTTTCCATTACAGTTTTCTTACCACCGCTCATCCTCTAGTAAAAAGTGGGGGCAAATCCAACAGTGGATGGTATGACATTAGTTTTGAAATGCATGGGTTTGTTCACCTACTGCATACATTGAGGGAGTCTAATATATGGTATATTATAATAACTGTTATTGGTGTGAAAAACCTGAGTACACTTGGTCAGCATGTATACTTGCATGTAGTTTATTAATTGTAGTGTGTATCTCACAATTATATACTGTATACTTAAAAATTACAGCATAATAAAAACTCACAAATGGAAAAGTTATTTATTTCCACATAAGTTTTAAAAATTAATTGATAACATCAGGAAATTTTCTGAGGACAGTTTCAATATTTGTCTCTCTTCCACTAACATGGGAATGTGCAGGGGTTTAAAAAAAGAAAAAACTGTACTACTTTACCAGACTCACAGCTGGAATTTCTTTGCAGTTTACCCCAGTATGATGTTCATTTTGATGTCTAAACTATCTCACTATACTGATAGTAGCAAATGAATGTGAGTGAACGAAGTGATTGCATAACCCAACTCTACCAACAGAATGAGGGAAGCATAAAGTACTGTACTTCTCATTCAGTTGGGTAACTTGCTGCATGTGAAATGCTGCATGTGAAATGCATTTTGCCCTTATTAGAATAGTTTAAGTGGGCAGTCTAAATGCTCCTTAGAGATGGAAGAAAAAAACAACTTGAATTATTATTTATCTAGAGATCAGATGGAGTGTATTAATAATTGGTTGTAGTAGCCTATTGTGATTCAGAAAGCAATCTGTTAATAGGTATCTGTTACATGCTTAGTTATATGCCCTTGTATCTAAAAGTATCTGGGTTTTGACCCTGTTAACTTTACATGAGACTGGACATTTATCTGCTGAGATGTGCTCTTTACATTATAACTCCAAGGCCCAGTTTTAATCACAGGTGGTTTCTCATGGTAGTGACAGAATAAACATGTAAACGGTATTGTGCATTATATCTCTTCCATGTTCTTAGTTAAGACAGATGTTTAACTGTATGATTTGCAGTTTGCTTGACCTGCCATCAGGTTGCTGAATGGCACTTGATTCTAGTCTGGTTTATTAAGGAATGAAATGCAATTTGCTCTCTGTAGACTTTATTTTTTTTTTTTATTATATTGTTAGAAACCTGGGCATCAGTGGATTATTGTTTCATGATTAAAAGTAGAACCATTTTGTTGTCATGCAAGTAACACCCATTGTCTAAGAGTCATTATATCCTATACAGACATGGCCAGAGGTTTCGAGAATATTAATTGTCACAAAGTCTGCTGAGTCAGTGTTTTTAGATCTTTATATTGTATATTTGAGTATAATTACAAGTGCAATATTTGCAATGTTGACCCTGCAAATTGTGGCCAAAAAAAAAAAAGCAACAAGCAATTCTGCGATGTTTGGAGTTTGATGAAATTTTACTGAAATATGGGGTTTTGTTTGTCCATCTGCCTCTTGAGGATCGACCAAAAGTTGAACACATAATTGGGCACAAACTTGACAGGTTGAGACAGTGAGGGACAACAGATCACTGAACAAACTTCTGTCAATCATGAAAAATCCATCCCACCCACTACATGATCCCATACAGAGGCAGCGTTTAGTTTGGCTCGGTTCTTTTGCTTGTATGCCGAAAAAGCCTCGTATGCTGAGGTAAATTTCTTGCAAAATTTCAGTTAAAATTATAAATCTTAGGGCAGGCCATTTGTATGCCGAGGTACCACTATATATCATGATGAATATCAATATGGAAAGAATTGTAAATATATTTTTTACTGCATCACCCAGCCCTAGACTAAAGTGTTGTTTTTCTTTTTTTAGTTTTTTTTTACAGCATATATAGAAACCAATTAACTGAGTTGCATAGCTATTTGTTTATTCTGCTAAAGCATGTTCTTTGTATGTTTAATTTCACTTTCTTCCACCCCTTTGGTTGGTCCTCTTATCCGAATTCAGGCTGACACAGAAAAGGCTCGCTATGGCAATCAATCCAGAAGCTACAGTCACAGAGTTTGTATCTCTTTTTTTCCTGTCTTATCTATATTATTTTCCTATTTCCACAGTTTTCTCCTCTGTTTTGACTGTCTTCTTTTGTTTCTGTGCTGTTATTTGACTTTGTTTTCTAATCTTTCCCCAAACCCACCCCAATTCTTTCTTCAGAAGGGCCTGGAAGATGATGCTATGTCAGTTCACAGCACTCGAAGTTACAGGGTTTGTAACAGTTTGTTGCAGCTAAAGTTTTGTCTCTACAACTGTTACTGTATGCAAATTATGTTGGATATGCTTACAACTATTAATTTCCGGGTTTATGTATAATGGTAAACTTTGTTTGCTACTATGCTTGTATGATTTATAGATTTTTTTTTTTTTTTTTTTACACTGATTGTGATTTTCCATTTGAAATGTTCACAATGCATTATTTACACTCCTTTTATTTATTTATATATAAAATCTTTTCAATTTAATGAGACTAGCTGAGACATGATAATGTTATTTTTTCTGTGGAGCTGTAGCCAGTATGAAAAATCAACTGGACAGGGGATTTTCAAGTAATATAGTAATGGGCATGAAAAATATAATACATGCTATATTGTGATCTAATGCATTTACAAGGTATTTGTGTAAAGACTGAATGTTTCTTTGTTAATGCCACTTCGAGGCGGCTTAAAGAGGCCTTAAAGAGGCGGCTACATAGAAGAGCAGCAGCAGTTAATAACATAAACAGCATATTTAATAACGAATTGTCGTAATAATTAATATTATTTATAAAGGGTTATGTGTAGGGACAATTACCTTTTCGCATAGGGCCAGGTACGTTTGGACAGTTTTTTTTCCTCGTAATAAATGAAAGCATCATTTAAAAACTGCATTTTGTATGTACTCCGGTTATCTTTGTGTAATATGCAAATTAGTTTGATGATATCAATTATTTACTTGACAAATGTACAAATGAAAGAAATTTACTACTAAAAAATATCAAATTAATGTAACAAATAATACATTTATTATCAGACACCATAGATGACATGCTTTTTAAAGTCCTATACACGTTCAGTCACTTATAACTGCATAATGGCATGGGTGATTGATTTTAAATTATTGTGGTTTACAAAATCCTGATCACTATGCAGTCATATTTCAGTAAAACCATTTAAATAGCTCTCCTTCCACCCTATGTATAATTCAGTAATCTACAAGACTGTCACTTGTCAACAGTCCATCATGATTGAGTCATTGACAAGTCTGAACTTTATTCAAATTGGTTGTTTCTTTATTTAGTATATAAAAAATAAGCAATGTTAGATTTCGCATGCATTTCTAACTTGTACATTTGTAAGTATATAATATGGTATATAATATATTATAATATACATTCATCACATGGGATGGTAGAATTCTCGTGGTGTTTGAAATGTAAAAGAATAATTGTTTCCCAGTCTAATACGCCTTCAGTTATATCCAAAACCTAATAGGAGATTAAAGAGATCAATAAGGACCTTTAGAAAGAGAATACTAATTTATGATGGAGTGTATGATTTTAATTTTGATGATTATGTAAATATTTCACACATCACATATTATGGTGGTAACACATGTAGTTCAATGCTTATAACAGGGTTGAATACGAATGGAAATTTTTGAAATGAAACAATATATACTGTACACTTATCATTTCAATGTTTGCTGACCTGATATTTAAATCGCAGTAATGTTTATCATCTAGAATACTGACGGTTTATATTTTAATCGCACTTAACATGAATTAACCATATTCTTCTTCTTTTTATTTATTTGTTTTGTTTTTTAGAGCTCAGGTTATAATGATCTTCACAAAAAGTCTGCTTCCCTCAGGAAAAAACCTGACCTACTGGTCAGTGTTTCTGACTCTGAGTATACATTTCTATTAGTAAACCCATGTTTTGTGTATATGCACTTTGTAAAACATGACTGCTATTTTCCAAGCCATGTTTAATGTTTTAACCCCAAATGCGGCGATCAGGCAGAACTGTAAGGTTTATGTTCCCCAGTTTGTAGATTAATGGATTACATTTTTGTGCATTTTTTTTCTCCTGTTCCTCTTTATTTATTATTTCTTTTCTATATATTTTCTTTATTATTTCAGTCAATAAGGACAACATAGACCTGACTCCAAAGTGTGATACTAGGTGTATGGTACACTGCCTGGCCAAAAAAAGGTCGCTGTTTGGATTTAAATAGGCAAACACTTAATTGGTTTTAACTGGATAATTACACTTAATATGTTTCCGTTGGCAACAATTCATTTAACCCTAACTGATGGAGTGAGTTGCTTCTTATTTCTTAAAGAGTGTTGGAAGATATATCTTGTGGTCATGGAAAAGATGTTATTGTGTTTCAAAACGGTCAAATGAAGAAATGTGGTTGAGGGGAAATGATAAATAAATGCACCATCATGCTTGGTGAAGCCCTAGAAAAACAATCACTGTAATGTTTAATAGTAAAAAGAATAAAGGCATTTCCACATTCAAAATGTGACAAGTGCTCTCAGGAATGTGACTAAACAGCTGTGTGCTTCAGTTATGAATCACATTCATATGTGTGGTGATTCACATATCGGGCTACATTAAATTAACCATGAACATTTTTAAAGGTTTAAAATTGTAATAAAATCAGGGGGAAAATGTAATAACGAATCAGGATATTTATAAAATCGCGATACTTCTAGAATTGAACTGATGATTCCCATCCCTAGTGGTTATTAGTGTTATGCACTATACCGTTACAAAAAATATCGTGGCATTACAGTTTTAAAAATTCTATTATACCCGCTTTTTAAAATAAACAAATTTATTATATATGACTATCAAATTTACTATGCAGGTCTGTTTGATCTGGCTAACAGGAATTTGTTTAGAGTCTAGACATGAAGAGATGCGTAAACACAGCATCACCGATGTGCACGTGCTGTTATAGTGCGGTAGAGTTGGTTTTTATATTGGGACATTCACTGCACATTCAAGATTTTATTATTTCTAAAGACACAAAAGAACCAAATGTGGATTTTCTTACTCTGTAGTGGAAACATGTACAGCAGAATATATTTTTACTTTTTCTCCCGTTAAAACCTGCCGAATATAATCACAAATGGCAATCACCAGCTTTTTATGTTAATAAAGTTGGTTAGGGACTATCTATAAGTATAAGACCTGGGCAAATGTGTAAGATTCTACCAAGATTAAAGTTAGCTACATTGCAGGATTTTTTCCCATTTACTATTAGTATTAGTACTAGTAGTATTAGTACTATTATAAAGAAAGAAAGGTAGTAAACAGAAATTAAACAGCTGTTTTTATAAATTACTATATTATATTCCATTTTCCTGTCAAAGACACAGCTTAATTTTGAAAGTAATCTGGTAAAATGACTTTATCTTGTCTAGATTCTGATGTGTCTAATCAGTCTTATAAAAAAAATTTTTTTTCTATCTCTCCAACTAATTAGGCACTCTGTTATAACACATTTATCACTTGAATTTTGCTACTCCATTTTTTTTTTAACTACAGAAGTCTAGTGCCTTTGGCTTCAAAAGACACTATGATGGCACAGTGGCAATATTAATTTTCACACATGCCCTGATAACCACAGTGTCCTGACCGTAACCCTATTTGTCAGAATGTGCTGGTGAAGCCTATATGGAGCAGTTTGACTATCCCGTCACAAGCAGACGTTCTTGTCCAAGATGTTGTATATGGTTGTCAAAACAAATGCAATGGCAAAGTAGAATTGTGATAAAAGCTAATAGTGGTCCAAACAAAATATTAGCGTGTGTGCCTTTTTTGGCCAGTCAGTGTATATAATGATACTTTAATAATGTAATTAATGTAATTCCATTGTAGTACATGTAATTAACTCCTAATAGTTTATTAATATTAATAAATATTTATTTAAAATACACACCTTATCATTAATGTTCTTGCGTCTAGGTTAGCTCAAAGTATCCCTCGAAGTATCCACCTTAATTATTGCACTAATTTCCAGTAAAAAAAAAATTACATTGTCTTTCAGGAAGGTTTAAACAAAAAAACAGTTGTAGCTAATTTTCTAGTATTGCATGGATTGAAATCTGGGACCTTCTGCAAATAGACTACAACTGGGTTGTCGTTGAATTGACTATTTGTTTGAGTCCCGTTTTCTTTGTGACACATTGATTAGCATGTTTTTGTCCTTATGTGACAAATTCATGTGACAAAAGGATGTAGTTCTTGGTTTATGCTTGGACATATGTGTTGGTTATTGGCATCTTACATCTTCTTACCCTACAATTACACTAGTAAGCATGAAAACACAGTAAATGGACTTGGGAAAAGTTACTGGATTACAAAGTATTCACCCAAAGTGTTATAATATTATATGATACTCCATGGAGTATCAGAAGTTTTAAATAAAAATCTGTCTGCTTCTGTGAACTGTTTTGTGGTTAAATCTTACAGCAAGACAATGATCCAAATAATTCTTTGAGTTAAGGTTGTTTGAATATTCATCTAATCTGGCTGTTATTTATTATTCATTTTGTTACTTTACTTTTAGATTTTTGAATAATTGCTATAAAAAAGGTATAGCATTATAACAACAGTATCATTAACATATACAGTGTATTTTTCATATTGCATGAACATGTTGCACATTTTATTTATTCTGTTTTCTTGACACTTAATTTTTTTTGGAACAGCATGTTGAAATACTATAGATACTTTATCTTATTTTTTTGTGTATATATACATACATACATAGATAGATGTGTGCGTTTGTTTGTTTCATTTATATATTTACTTATTACTATTATAATTTATTTATTTTTACCTTAGACGGGATTGTATTATGACCAAAGGAAATACAGCAGTCTAAAGACCTCCAAACCACTTCCTTCTCTCTCTTCCACTGTCTCTACCCATCAGCCTCGGGTTTGTCTTCCCATCTTTATCCTTTTACACTGTATCATACAATGAACATCTCTACATCTACTTCCTACATAAGAAAATATCTATGTGCCACAACCCGAGTGGCATAACAGAAATGTGTTTGCCTTATTCCGAGCTTTTTTAAGTCATGCTGGACAAGGGTGTCTGCCAAATGACATAAATGTCTAAAGAGTGGTCTATTATTTCATATTTTATCTTCTTTAGTGATATGCAAGCATTTTTCTAGAATATAATGCTTATTGTTGGAAAACTAACATTTGGAGTCCAAAACATTGTATTGACCCAGTAATGCACAAATAATAAAATAAATATCTAAGACACAAATAGCATAAAAAAATTCCACCTATTAGAGTATATTGTACTCTAAACCTCACCAACCTCTCCCCCACTCCTTACAGGCTTCCAGTTCTAGCTCTACAGGTCTGCTGCGTAGCTACAGCGCGGTCAGTCTGTCCTTAAATGTGTTTGCATGTATAATTATATTGTATAATTATATCTAATTCATGATTTGCTGTGGTATAGGGAACAGCATGTTGAAAGATACTTTCTTATATTATTCATATAGTGTGTACACAGTAATCTGCAAAATGCGGTGCCCCCTGTTAGTGCCCCCTGTCTTATTGGATATTTTATTATGTTTTTTTTTGTGTGTGGGTGTGTGTAAAAATTATAAAAATCATCTGATTGTAGCAAGTCTTAGTATTCGGCAAATACATAAATTTCTAAATAAAGCTAAAATTTGGTTGGTGCACACAAACTACACAGCTTCTGGAACGGATGAAGGTTCAAAAGTTTCAAAGCCTCAAAGTTGTTTGCCATTATTCGCCAGCACTATTTTGGCAAACAGCATTTCAGCAGAAACACTACATATCGAATCATAGTGATCATTTGGGATGCAGCCACAGGATCCGGGCATCTTCCAATCATTGAGTTGACCATGAAATTGTCCGAATACCAGAGTATTCTTGAGGCAAATGTGAAGCCATCTGTTTAATAGCCAAATTGGGTAATGCAACAGGACGATGATCCTTTTAAAATAGCCTAGTCCAAAGTCTAGACAAAATTGTGGTGAGAGCTTTCTTTAAGAGAGCTATGCATAGAGAGAATGCCCAAAAACCTCAATGTTGTAGCAATGTTGTAAAGAAGAGTGGGTCAAAATTCCTCAACAGTAATATGAGAGACTGATAGTTATACAGGAAATGATTACTTCAAGTTATTGCTGCTAAAAGTGGAGCTACAAGCTATGGAGTACATAGTATTGCCCACATGTTTTCTCTTTTTGACTTCTTTGTTTTTAAAGAAATAATTATATGGTGGTGTTTGCCTGAGGTTGTATTTGTTTAATATTAAGGCATGCTATGGTCAGAGGATTATTACATTTTTTACACAAAACATTTACAATTAAAAAAGGGAGGAATAACCCTTACACATAATGGTGTGTATGTGTGTGCACATGTGCATGTAAATAAGGAAGTTGTGTAATTTATCATGGATTTGCTGAATAGTGGACATCTATGGTTTGTCCTTAGGCCTCAGTATGTGATGCTGCTCTCTATGGGACATATGGTTCGAGAGCTGTAAGTGCAACTTTCATTTTTAAATACAGTAGGAATTACTGGCGAATGAAATAATACAGAACACTTTTGTTGCATGGAGAAGGGTTTTTGTTAACCTGGAAATGCCAGTATTTGATGGACAAATTCTAAGATAACTATAAGCCCTATCCACCCCGCATTTTATAAACTTTGTCTTATAAGTAAATGTATGCAGTATCCTGAAGGAGAATGTTTAAGCCCACTGCCACTGGGAGTTATGTCACTTCTTACTCCGAGCCTTTAATTCATTTAGCCACTGCTGTGCAATTGCTGTTTCCTAGCAAATCACTTCTATGGTGGTTGAAAATTAGACAGTACACAGCTAAATAGTTCTAGTTCACTAGGGTTTGAGGAATATAAGACTTTATATAGGGTTGAACTTTCTTGACGACACAAAATGCACAAAAATTACAGAATATAAAAATTCCTGGTAGGAGCAGCTGAATCTGATCACCTTAATCAAGGTAGTAAGGAAATATTGAGGTAATGGAGACATATGATTCTGATTTACCTGCAAAGATGCAGAAAAATCATTTGAGAACATATGCTACAAAGTCATGATTGGATACTTTTTAAAATAAATTCTGGTAAAATTTTAAACAAAATACATCTATGTATGTTCAGAACTTGGAACGCTACAGACGATTTCAAATCTAAAACTTAGCCCATGTTTGTGCCAGTACCTACATACAATGACATTCATCTTTTTTTTTTTATACGAACCATCAAATTTTCATCAGTATGCAACATGAATGTTATATATTCATTACTGTCCCAAAACCTAAAATCTTCTCAACCTTCTAAATTACTGAAGGTTTGGTGTCAGTCTGGCGCCTACGTCTGGCGTCAGTCTGAATGGGTTGCTTGTACTTACAGACATCTGAATACAGCTGGTGCTCTTCTGGTGCTAGTTCCACCCGCAGTAGTCCAGTGGTAAGCACATGCACCATGCATGAACTACCACATATTGGTTATGTAGATATACAACCTGAATGTGTACAGCATGTGGCAGATTACAGGCTTTTTGTGCATTTTGTCATTAGACGACAAGAAGCTGTAGCTTGGCCAGGATGGTCTGCAGGGTCCATACTTTCGCGGTGTTGCAGTGTCCTCACATAACTTTGTCAATATTAAAATATAAGACTTCATCATTGCAAAGATTATTTGCATGCTTTTGTCATGTTCGACTTTTGTCATGTTCGACTGTTTTGGTCTTGGGATACTATCCCAAGTTGCTGTTGTAGAGTGCATTAACTAAAGAAACATGCTTGTGTAGATGGTACATTGAAACTATAGGTTTATTTAGAAATATGCATTTGTATACTCTGAAAACTCACAATCCAAATGGAATGCATTTGTAAAAGCACCCTTAAGTATGCTACTATGTTTTTATTTTCTCTTTGACTTAATAATAATGCACTCCTTTTTTGTGTATAGTTATTATTATTTTATTTATTTATTTTTCTAATTTCCAAGTCCTCTTCTGATGATGATTGTGCCAGCATTACATCACAGGATCACCTCAAACGTGAAAGGAGGGATAGTGTGGTGAGCCAACTATGACCCTTGACCCAATCATCTGAACTCGACAAACTTGCTATTTTTGTTTTGTTTGCATTTTTGCTCATTTAAGATTTTTACCTTGTAGTCATCTGAACTTTCTGACATGAGTGAGACTGCTGCAGACTATTTCAGCCGTTCAAATCGCAGAGGTAGTATTGTTTCTGACCTAGACGATCTGAGCATCCCAGATCTTGACATTGTAAGTTATGGCACGGTGACCTGCTGCACGTATTTATTAATGTTTGTCTAACACGAGAGTGTGCCTCAAGTCTAATCATTGTTTTATGTATGCTACTAAATGTGTGGTTTGGATATTAGTTTTTTTGTAAGAATATTTACATGCTTATAAATATAATTTATCTGCCTGTCAGTTTGAGACATGTTACTCCTACCTAACAAGAACTGTATAATGTAATGTAATGTATACGCGGTTTCATGAAGGTGTGGGAGTGTGTCTTGCTCTTTGGGCAGCAGAGACTGTATTGCCTGATTTTTTTTGTTTTGTTTGTTTGTTTGTTTGTTTGTTTTTGTCATTTTTGGACAACTGCCTGTTGTGGTGCTATAAATGTTGGAATGATGTTGTACACATTCTATAAGCATACAGTAACTGCATCCAGTTTTCTCTTCCCATTTGCAGATAGAAAGGACCAGCATGTGAAATTTTTAATTCTAAATATTCTGATGACTTTTTCTTTCTTTTCTTTTTCATAGATGGACGAAAAATCTGACAAGCAGTACGAGTCCTTTAGTCGGGTGAGTATGTGAACTGTGGTTACTGTCAAATAACATACTGTACGCATGTTATTTTTATACAAATATTTTTCTAATCTTTTTACTTATTTGCCTCAACTGGCATCTGAATTGCCTGGACATTTTTTCTTTTTTTTCTCTCTTTTTTCTTCTTCTACTGCTTAGAATCGCTAACTATAATTTTAAAATCACTGCCAGGTGAAGTAAATAACATTGATTATCCCATACTAATGGCATCTGTCAAGGGGTGGGCTATTTTAGGCAACAAGTGAACAGTCGCCTCTTGAAGGTGTTATGTTGGACGCAGGAAAAATGTGTTGGTGCATTTGACAAGGTTGACAAATACCTGCCAAATTTAGTCCAAAGAAGGACAAATGGTGACAGGGTCAAAGGTACCAATTATTTTTCCAATACGTTTGTATTGTAAAGTAGGTTTGCCTCCTAGTTACACATCACATGAGTGACAGCTGAATGCCGTAAATGATAAAGCAAGGTGAGAGAAGTGACAGAGTTGGTCTAATTGATGAATTAATGGTGGTTTCTTTTACACTGTTATGAATGTGATCAGTGATTGTGACTGATATAGCATGTAGGATTGAAGTGAATGCAGCATGATCTGAATGCAGGGAAATACATACAAGTGAACTGGCATCATTTAGAAACGAGATCATGTGTATGCGTAAATCAAGATTGGGAGACACCCCTCCCACCCAATTAATCCTGCAGTCCTAGTTCACAGTATACCTGACTGACATGTGCCACTTTTAATTTGCAAAAGTTAAGTGTTCTGTACCTACTGTTCAGGTTTCCTGATTAGGCCAATATTAACCTTGTCTAATGGATAACTTAGTCGTGGCAGTTTTATTCATTCTTCCATTTATTAATCATGATCATGGACATTTTATCAACAACAATGTAATCAAACAGCATCACGTTTGCGGCCATGCTGTTGTACTGAATAACAGTAATAACATCACAACTGTAATGTTACCGTATGCTGCTTCTAGTTTCATTGAAGTCACTTTTTATTTAAGAACATTCTTCTTCTTTTTCAACCTAGTTAAGTTCTTTACTGCATTCCGTTTCATTCATATCACTGTACAGAACTGATGTTGCTGCTATATACTTGTATTAAACGTACTTATTGTGTGTTGTAGCCATCATCTCGATGTGCCACTCCAGGCCTCTCTGCTGCTACACTGGCTTCTCTTGGTGGTACTTCATCCAGACGAGGCAGCGGGGAAATGGCCAGTATTGTCATCGACTCTGATGCATCTCTCAGTGATCTAAGGGTAAGGCATGATGTGTTATTTTGTTTACTACTGGCCAGTTGCATTAGTTTATTTCCTTGGAGAAATATAAGTGGCGAACACTTTTTTCTCTGTTATATAATGAGGAAAGCTTTATGTTTTTGTTTTGTTTTTCCATCAATCCAAGATTGTTATTACCACAATATCTCAAGAACTTGTGGTATGAATTATTATTCTAACCAGCAAATGAACTGATTGGAAATGATCCAAACAGGGCCAAGGTCATTGAAGGATTAAATGGACGTTGAGTTCATGAACATGATTGCACAAGTAACTCTGTATGGCAAACAGGAAGGAAGCTATTAAAAGTCTATCATTAGCTATGCTTTTTTTTTTTTTTCTTTTTTCAGTCTACCTGCTTATCTGGCTGGCTGTGTGTTCCCAAGTCTATTAATTCTATTTAGCATTATTTCTCAAGAGCAAGTGATTCAATATTTGTTAGATTTGTAGGGAATCATCATTCTTTTTATTTTCTTTTTTTTTCAATAGCTTTCTTATTGTTTGTCATACAAATATGTTCTTTAATACTTTTTAATATAAGAATTGGGGCTGCAACAAATAGTTGACATTAGTGTTGGGGCAGTATTGCTTCCGTTGTCTCCCATGAATGCATTCTCTATTAATGAAGAAGAATCAGTTGAATGGTTTAATTAATTAATTAGTAAGCAGGACAACAGGGTGACATTCACAAGTGTACAAACTTGAGCAGGTAAGCACTGGAGCCTGTAAATGGATCTACGCCCAGGGAGGGAACAACAGAAATAATTATTGTCTAATTGAAAAAAAAACTGATTAGTTGACTACCAAAATAACCGATAATTGCAGCTCTAATAAGAATTTAGTTATGAATTCTTATTCATGTTTTGGAAGAATAAAATGCAGCAGTTTTTAGTCTTGCTCAGATTGCACTACTGAGTGACTAAGAAGACCCAGACATGCTGCCTTCACTTGGAAATTTACACTGAGCCCACCAACCTCAACCTAACATTAAATATATTCCAGAAATATCATGCATACCCTGACTTTTTTAAGCAATAATAAACAATATTCTTTATCTTCCTGGTTATATGGAAGTTTATTGCAGTTGACTTTTCAGATTGTGACACCTATTTTGTTTTATTTCTATATGGTTAGTTCATAACAGTTTATTTTTTATCATCGTCTGATGGTGTACACATCATGTGTCTCAAAACATCACACACTCATTCGGTACTTGTGGCTCTCCCTTTTACACTGATCTTGTTTCGCCTTTGTGGTGACCTACAGTATGCCACAGGACTAAAGGTTCAACTTAGCAAAGCAGCAAAATTAGGGTATTTTGTCACTATCATCATAGAGTCACTGTGTTTAGTAACATTCTTTAAATTGCATGCAAGTTGCTTTCAGCTAGTCCAATTAGCATGAGTTTACATATACAGATAGAAAGTACATATACAAAGTACATTTGGAAAAGCTGATTGACAGCAGCTAAGACCACAGTACTCTGAGCCAACTCCTTAATGATGTCTTTCAGTGATCTCAGATAAATGTGACTCTGGTTACCTGTGTTACCTTTTTCCTCTTATTAAAGGACTGCCTGTTCTATCAGTACCTTTGTGGAAAGTACGCATGTGCCATACTCTCCCTTCAGTGCTTCTGCTTTTCACCATATTCATTTCAGTCCTTCCTCCTCAACAGGACATCTATGAGCTAAAGGACCAGATTCAGGATGTAGAGGGGCGATATATGCAGGGTCTTAAAGAGCTGAAGGTAGTGGGGCTTGTGTTCAGTGCGTGCCTTCTTTTTATTTCTCTCTGGCTGCATGCCTTTACTCATACCTAAAGTTCACTGTTACTGCCATTGTTTTGTGTGGAAGCATGAGTCTGGCATGAAACTAATTCTGACTGATTAATTAATTAATTTATTTATTTTATTTATTTAAATTTAAGCTTGTACATTTGAAAGAAAAGAAAGCTTAAAAAACATTAAAATGTTGTACAGATAAAATATAGCATTTAAGATTCATTCACTATCCAAATTTTTTACTTTTTCTTTATTTATTAATTTTTATTACGTTCATAACTGCTCATCTAGTGCTACTCTACATCACACCCACCAGATGAAAGAAACTAAAAAGGAATTTTAAAATAAGTCAAGAATCCTTATATCAATTATATAAGTACTTTAAGAAGAAAGAAATATTTGTTTAATATAGTGTGTAGCAATGTAGCATAAAAATTAAAATCCGTGGAAAATTGTATATATTGAATTGTTCACATATTCAAAATATATTTATACTATATATGCACAATAGCCATTTACTTTATAAAACAAGGTGATTATTGCTATAAAATAATGGATTTTTGAAAGACCATGAAAGGAACGTTTTCTAACAAAAAATAAGGATATAAATATTGAATTTATGCTGTTTGTTATAATTGTTCCATACTTGTAATGATAGCAGTCAAAAGAGGTATGAAGGAAATATTGTTTTTTTTTCCTGTAGGAATCTCTGACTGAAGTGGAAGAGAAGTATAAGAAGGCCATGGTATCTAACGCACAACTTGACAATGACAAGGCAAACCTCATCTACCAGGTGGACACACTAAAGGATGTTATTGAGGAAATGGAAGAGCAGATGTCAGAACTGACCAGGGAAACAGAAGAAAAGTCAAAGGTACACACACACACACACACACACACTGTAGAATTTATTTTAAATAATTTTTAGAAAAGTCAAAAACATCATTTTTCCAGATCTTTTTAATATACTTTCTCCATTTGTCAACAAGCTTTGGTGTTCCCTCATTAAAAAATGTTTTAGACTGAGCTGCGAGCTACGAATGCACCTGTCTTCATTTCTTCATTAGAAGTGAATCTATGTCCTAGTAGGGCTGTTTTCGTGGACCAAACCAGTCAGATGGAACAAGATCAGGACTATATTGAAGATATAACACAGTTTTTGCAGAGTGCCGACAGTGTGAGCAGAAGTGTGTGGCCGTGCGTTGTCTTGCAAGATCACAATGCACTTGTACAGCAGTCCTCTGTGTTTAATCTGAAGTTTAGGCTTCAGCTCTTTAATAAGAATCTCACAGTAACGAGCACTGTTAATTGTTAAACCTTTTTCCTGCTAATGTTCCAATACTGGCCCTTGACAGTTTCAATTCAATTCAATTTTATTTGTATAGCGCTTTTAGCAATTGTCATTGCCTCAAAGCAGCTTCACACAATCAAA
>JAQQZT010000039.1:25085726-25098975 GCA_030068275.1 Clarias platycephalus
GCCATTTTTCAAGTGGTCTTAAACTTTTGATCGGGACTATATATATATATATATATATATATATATATAAAAATACAGAGTTTTTGACTGCTTGCCAGAAAACATCTCGGTTTTGTCAGAACAGCACATAAATATCAATAGGTGAAGAGAGTGAATGAATTATATCTATCTTTTCTTTCATTCTGGGTTTCTTTCACTCTGCTATCCAACTTAGCTGTAAGACTGTCTCAATAAGCATGTGTCGTCATTGTATTCATGCCAGTTCTCTATGCTTGCTGCTATGTAGACTTTGCATGTTTTACAATGAACTCTGTGCATGTTAGCCATTATGTCTTGTCTGCGTTAGTGTGGCCTGTCCTTCTCCACTTCTTCTCCTCATGGCTCTTCTTTCTTTCCTGCCTTGCTGTTGGCCAGGCCTTAGAGAGACAGAAAGAGTACTTTGATTGCATTAGGAATGAGAGGGATGAGCTCAGAGATGAGCTGGCTGACCTCAGAGGGAAAACCAAAACAGTAGAGGTATGTCGGTGATTAAAAGACCAGAAACGTTTAAAAGAACAAAAGTTTTCTTAATGATGGATTTTGCACTTTATTAATGGTACTCCTTGAATTATCCTTGAAGTATGGTTTAATTTAAGATGGATTAAATTGACTATTTTGACATTAATCCGCATACAGTAACCCATAATAGAAATTTTTGCATGGTAATAGAAATAATTTAGGAATTCTCATTCTCTCTTTTATCCGTTATTATTGTCATTAATTTTATTACTTAAACAAGACTGTCAGTTTGTACACTGTAGTTTAAGGCTTCATTCATCCATCCCTCAATTCCGACCACGTTTTCTCTCCCTGCCACTGAGAAGTACCATCCTACCATAATGCTGGCACCACCTAATTTGTGGGTGGTATTACCAGTTGATGAACTATAACTGGGTTTGCCAGATATGTTTGAAAGTAAAACTTTTTTTTTTTTGGTCTAAAGAGACAAAAATTGTTACCTAAACTTCAAAGTCTTTTAGATATCTGCCATATACTTTTTAGTCAGGAGTGGCTTGCCATCCAGCCACTTTGCCGAGGCCTGATTAATGTTCCTGGGGACACTCAAAGCTTTATAAAAGATTTTGTACCCTTTCCAATATTTATGAATCACTGCCATTTGATCACAGTCACATGGAGTTTATGCTGTTTCTTGAATTGCTTTAATTTCATCTGACATGAAATGTGGGACAGTTTTATGCATTTTTAAATCATACCAGTTCAAATTAATTTGCCACAGATGGACTCCAGGCAAGTTGTAGAGACTTTAAGATAATCAAAGCAAACAGGATATACCTGAGCGTAAACAATTACATGCGTAATTCCAGATGTGTTAACACAAGTTCATTTGTGGGAGAAACAACTCAGTTGTGTGTTTACAAAAAAATGCAAACATGTAGCGGATGTTTTGTTATTGAAGCTACATTTTGCTTAAGTTTGCTATTTAACTGACATTAAAGAAAAGATGCTCAGTGTAAGTGCAGTTACCACAAAAATATTTCAACTGGTTTAAATTTAAGGTGAAAAAGAACAAAAAAGGCGATTTAATCCAAAAAATAAAGGGTTTATGTTAATACCAATAAAATAATTATTTATATAATGCACTTAAAATCATTTACTTTACTTAGGCCATTAATTCATTAGACACCCAAATTATCATAATTTTAGGTTTCATTTACACACATTGTAAGAATTCATGGAAGACTTATTGTTTTTATTTTAACCAGACTTCATACAGGCTTCCATCACGGTGCCTTGAACCCAGATCCCCATCACCAGAGACAGAAATATAATATAAAATAAGGAGAACATGCAGGTCTTTTGCCACTCATGTGAGAAAGTAACGCTGTGCCACCGTTTACCAACAACTGTATCATCTTTTCAGCTCACATTGCTGTGAACTCTTTGCTCTGAACACATTTGTAGAATTGTTGTAATCCAGCAACATTGGAGGGCATTTGACAACAAACAATTCCCACACAATCATCATCGCGTTGGTACAGGGGTACCTCGGCATACGAATTTAATCCATTCTTTGGCGAGTTCTGAATGCGATATTGTATTGCGAAACACATTTTCCCATATGAAATAATGTTATTGTAGATAATCCATTCCAGCCACTCAAACATTTTATATTATAATATCAAAACATTTAGAAAAGACTTAGATTTTACTTAGTAAATTAAGTAAAATCTGAAATGAATAGAAAATCTCACTTAACCTTAATTTATGATTCCTCTTGGCATTGACTTCTTTAAAAAAAAAACTGAAAATGGGTTTTCTCAATCTTGACAACGTGTACAAAATGTTTTTTTTTTGTGTGTTTTTTTTTTTTTTTTTTAACTGCCGATAATTTTTTATATGGTGATAATTAAAAAATTTGTTTCCATATGGTATATTGCCCCATCAGTTGTGTTTTGGTTCCACGTTTTTACTCTCGTGAGACTCTCAAAAGCACGAGGGGAATCCCAGCGACGCAAGGTCAGTTTAAAGAGAAACCGCGGATACATTGGGGGAGGCCGATTCGCCATTGTTGTTTTTACACATTTTTTCCCTCAGGGTGCTTCTTCTGTTTCTTTGCGGATAAATCAAAATTGGATTACTCACTATTGGGACTGTATCACAGGATAATTTTTTTTTTGTGCTCCCGGACTGACTCATAAAACCTGCAAGGCTGATACAATATCTCACACCCCCACATGCACACACGCACACAGTATACAGGACTTGGGATATACATCCATTCACATACACTATTTTGTATATAGTTGGAAAAGTCGTATTATGTGCAGTTTCTGTTTTGTACAATACACTTCGCCGCATGCCGCAAGTCAAAAAAGCCGGGGGTATGCCGAGGGTCCACTGTATAATGTTCTTATCGAGGAATGAGTTGTCAAATGTATCGTGTATTGGAACATGTGTATTCTACAAAAATCACTCGTAATTCCTCAGTCCACAAAATATTATCAAATGTGACATGAGCCTATAAGATTCCTCTTCATGCTTTCGAGTCGCTCTCATATTGCAACACTCCTGAATCACTTTTTCCTTCAATAAATAAAATGATCCTTTAAAAGTGTGACAAATATACCAAAATAAAGAACTCAGGAAAGGCCAGTTACATTTTCACATCACTGTTAGCTTAAAATAAGTGTGTTTTCAAATGATTTCTCTATACAGGGAATTTTTTTTTTAAACACTCTATACATGTATTGCATACTGTATGTGGTAGACGTATAGAGTGTAGGTTGGGGAACTCATTGAAAGGTTTTCATATCATTAGTATATAGCTTGAAGCTAAAATGTACTGTAAACACACACCTTATACCCCAGACAGGATTTATTGTAATCTTTTAAAACTATTTAAAATAAAGCTGATTGATTTTGCTGATGTTAACCGGGGTTCATTATGCACTTTTACAGAATGGAATATTGTTATAACCAGGATCCTTTGGCACAGTTATCCTCTCTTTGATGCATACTCTGTAGCACTGCAATATTCTGTTTTCAGAGCATTAAATTTCATTGATTCCCCACAGAAATATGGTCTGGTTATCATACCTGAGGGCACGCCCAATGGGGATGTCAGTCATGAATCCCCTACCTCAATGATCACTCTTGTCACCCAAGAAGCTGCCCAAGTGCTGGAGTCAGCTGGAGAGGGACCTCTGGGTATGAAAACAGATTGAACCAATTATTTTGCGACTCTTTTATGTATACGTTGAGTTTGAAGATATTAGTTATGAGATGCACTACGTTAAATATGATTTAAAATGTTTTTATTATTATTATTATTTTGCATTAATAACTTGATGAGGAATTATATTGATTTGTGGTGCAGGAGAGTATAAGCAAATCATTTGAATAGGACAAACCCTATGCCACAATAACACCATTCTTTTTCCACAACAGATATTCGACTACGAAAGCTTGCTGAAGAAAAAGACGAACTCTTATCCCAAGTATGATTACTATTATCAATGTAATATCTACATTGTTTCATAGAAGGATTAAGAATTAAAAAAAAAAAACTAGTATATTGCTTCAGGCTCTTGGCAGCCCAATGCATATTAATTAATTAGAATATGCATAAATTTGTTGCCTTTCTGCTTTTGCATGTCACAGATCAGGAAACTAAAAGCACAGCTACAAGAGGAGAGACAGAAGCATTCTAAGATGGAAAGTGTTTACTCAGAGGGAGAACGACTAGAAAATGGCACAGACTTGAACGCAATTGAAATGCAGAGTAAGTTTACACTTGTGACCTGGTGAGAGTATTCACTAATTATGAATGTACTGTAAAGTCAGAGGTAATGAAATGTTTGCATATTTGCTATGCTGTTGCAGAGAAAATATAAATGTCATACCATAAGGTTTTCAAGCAAAATGTAAAGAACCTCTTTGGAATTGATTTATGGTTGCATATTCATATATTGCACAATGGGAGAGTCTGGGGTTTAAACCCTGGGACCAGCCAAGTTGCTGGAAAGGGTGCTTATTAACAATCTGGGATATTCAAAGAATCGTTTGCCCTGTCGTCCCGAGATCTTGAATTCAAATCCAGAAGATGCAACAGCCATGCTTTGACCAGAAGTCCAAAATCAGTCAAATAAACTTGGCCAACCTCTCAGGCAGGGATGTATGGCATACTCTTTCCCCTTATCAATCACAGAAACATTACCCATGGAAGCTTGTGATCTAATGTATTCAAGAATGAGCAGAAACTGAGAGCTTTCTTAAGAGTGTATAATGACACCCGCTGACATTGCATGAGCAGCAGTGTAAAAAAAAAAAAATGTTTGGCTACGGTGGATGCACATTATTATTTTTGCCATACCTGCAGTGCTGCTTTCGTGTGATAGCTGCAGAGTGGGAATTAGGTTGATTATTCCCACTCTGATAACCAGTTTCCCACTA
Organism: Clarias platycephalus; assembly: GCA_030068275.1. Lineage (NCBI taxonomy): Eukaryota > Metazoa > Chordata > Actinopteri > Siluriformes > Clariidae > Clarias > Clarias platycephalus. The sequence continues at coordinate 25,090,680 of JAQQZT010000039.1, forward strand.
AGATAAACAGTTAACCATTAAAAGAAAAGAAATAAAAACTTATACAAGTGAAAAAGGAAAGAAATCTTTTTGTGCTTTTTGTTGCTTTTCTTTTCTTAATTTAAAAGTATATTATTTTATAATTCGTAGGAGATGCCAACCGACAGATCGGTGAATATAAATTTAAGCTTTCGAAGGCAGAACAAGAAATGGCTACAATGGAGCAAAATGTAAGTTTCTGAAAATGTTTTTATTATTGAAGTTTTTTTTCATAGAAGAAACAGACACCTTGTTGCTACTACTTTCATAGTAGTACGTGACCTAATATAAACGTCTGTTAAACATTTTATAAAAGCTTACAACTGTAAATGCATGTTTTTGTTTTCTTTTTCCCAATAGAAGATATTGTTGGTTATTTGAAAGAAAGATGAGTCAGAAACATGCTTTTTAAATTTGGTTAACTTGTGGACTAGCTGTCTTTATATACAGTACTATACGCTGAACAACCATAGCATTAAAACCACTGACAGGTGACGTGAAAAACATTGGCACATTGCAAGAGGCAGCAAACGAACAGTCAGTTCTTAAAGTTGAGGTGTTGGAAGCAGGAAAATAGAGGAACATAATGAGTACGTGACTTTGACCAAATTTTGCCAATTTTTGATGTCTAACCAACTGAGGCACAGGGTCTCCAAAATGGATCACGTGGGGTCTTGTGGGGTTTTCTTAAAGAGCTTAAAAAGGGCTCCAAATAAGAAGGGCCATGAGTGATGTCAAAGCTAATGCTGGAAAGGTTTCAGTACGTATGGAGCTACATAGCTGCAGACCTGTCAGAGTGCCATTGCTGACCTCAACCTCTGAACGGCCATCTTTAGAGGTGTTGTAGTGTAGAGTTTAGAGTTGTTTTGATGGTACAAGTAGGACCTACACAATATTAGGCAGGTGGTTTTAAAGTTATGGCTGATTGGTGTAGATGCACAGATTTTAGGGTTGAAACTGGATGCATGATATGGCAGCATGTAGGGTAAGCTAGTTAAAGATGACAAAAGCTAGTTTGTCATCTTTCAAGCCTAAAGATGGTTAAATTGCTGTAATTAATTAAACTGTTCTAACACTTTCTAACATTTTTCTCCACAGGTAAACAGACTCGAAGGGCAAGTGTTAAGATACAAAGCAGCAGCTGAAACTTATGAGAAAACTGAAGATGAACTAAAGGCAGATAAAAGAAAACTTCAGAGGGAGGTAAGGATGCAAGTGAAACTGTAATAAGAAAATACACCCACCCCACTTTATTATGAACATACGTGCAACTCCACATTCATGTTATTTGATTAGCCCATCATGTGGCAATTGAACACTGCAAATCATGTAGATACAGGCCAAGGGCTTTAGCTTATGTTCTAATCAAATATCACTATGTGGATGTTTGTAACTTTAACTGTGTCACTGGGTTGTTATCAGAAGGGCTGTTTTGAGTGTTTCAGGAATTCCAGGTAATTTTACGTCTGAGCATTCACCTAGTGTAGTGTAGAATTAATGTGTAGTGTAGAATTAATGAGTCAGCAAGCAAGCATTAAGTGTTGAATACTTACAGTAAATTACAGAAGACTTCCTGTCAGCCTGGCCATTCATCTCATAAACAAAGCGTTTCAGGTTTGTTTGTTTTTTTTGCACACCATGCTGTGGAAACTCTAGAGACTGTTGTGTGTGAAATTCCAGATAAGCACTTGATGGAAAACTCAAACCAGCCCACCAACATCCAAGATCACATTTTCCCCATTCTGATGTTTGATTAAAATTTTTATGATATGATTTATGATTTCAATTTGGTTTTATTTATATACTGTAGCGCTTTTAACAATGGTCATTGTCACAAAACAGAATCAAACGAAAAAATCAGGAAAATTTGTATGAAATATGTAAAAATGAATGTGCAAGCTGAGAGCGAATTATCTGAACGTTAACCGAAGTTCTTTACTTGTATTTGATTTTATGCATTGCACTGCTACCACCTGATTGACTGGTTAGAGAACTTCACATGTTTGTAATAAAATGAATAGTGAATGTATTATTTCAGAGCTAGGGTTAATAAAGCTAGAGCTTAATTGATTCATTAATAATGGAGATACACATACATTTATAAACTGCTAAACAATTTTTCCCCCTTAATGTATTAATTCTGCAGCTGCGCACCGCACTGGACAAAAATGAGGAAATGGAGATGACCAACAACCACCTGGTGAAGCGACTAGAGAAGATGAAAGCAAATCGCAATGCTCTCCTCACTCCGCAGTAATAAAGATAGCCTTGGAGACTTTGCATTCTTAACAGCCCTTAAATATCTCAGAATTTTCTGCCACACACTGCAAATGCTGCTTTTGTCACCTAACACCTCATACCAATGATAAACCAAAAAAGAAACACTTTGTAGCAACAGGAAGTTCTTTACATTTTTTTCACTAAAGATAAAGTATGATGCACAGATCAGTTTGCCCTCAAGGGAGTAAGTATGGCTAATTGTATTTTTGTTTTGTTCAACCAGAGGGCCTTTTTGTGGTATTATGTGTTTTTTTTGAAAGCTTTGTTTATCCTGGCTTTCGCCCGGGTTATATTGCTTAGATTGGGTGCTTAATTCCTTCTAATGTCTGCTTCAGCAATAGGCTGCATGAATCAGTGTAAAAGTATTTTTACATTACTTTTACACAACTGCACACATTTGATAAATGTTTGCAACAATGTGCCTTTGTTCATCTGGGAACCGTGGGTTTGCATTATAAAAAAAAAAAAGGTATCGGTACAGGAAAAAAACATGTTTAATATACTGTAGGTATTCAGCCTGATGTGATGGTATAAACCAATTCTCTATTATGGTTTCAATGAGGTTTCAAAAATATTTAAAATAAAAAAGTACATTGGATTAATGTGTGAATCTAATGAGTGTTTTAGCTAAATAAATTTAGAGTTGTTATAGTTTTAATTTAATCAACCTGTCTAAATTAATTAAAAATACAAAATGGGGATATTTAAAGCACTTCCAGTGGTTTAAATATTTAAAGCATCGACAATTAGTACCTCCTACTAATACTGTGCACAGTGTTACTCTCAAATGGCTCTTCATTAGTATGTGCAAATTATATATAGAATTTATTCAAATTTTGAAAAAAAAAAAAGTGAAGATAAAAGGTTTTAATAGATTTTAATCAGTATTTGAGGGATGTAATTGAGTTGTACTGTTTAATTTGGCATCTTTAAATCCACCTGGTTTTTATGAGATCAAAAATATTGGGACATGACAACTGACATGTGACCTCATATTTAGAGTAATTGTTTAAACAATGAATAGCTTTAAATATCCACTTTTGGTTTGATCCCTGGTCTAGCTTGCAAAGTATGCATTTGTGGTAAAAAAGGATAAACCAACATTAAGAGACATGCACAGTACACAAGAAAAACAAGAAAAGAGAAAAGAGGGAAAGCCGTTGGATGAGCATTCAGCAATATAGAAATATATAGAAACAATTGATTTCTGTGTGCAAGTACAGCAAATGGGTTGCTCAAGGCAAAGGTGATATGAACCTGATATAAAACTTTATCTAGCCACAAAATAATGACTCAAAACAGTGCAAACACAATAAGGGCACAAAGGGTGGAAGGTTTTAGTCTGGAAGTCAATCACCATTAAGCCATCCAAGCATGCATTTTACCTGTTGAATAGGAGCGTGAATGGGGAGTAATAATTTGGTGGTATCAGTGGGTTGAAAGATTGACTACGTTATTGCGAGCATATTTACTAACAAGAGCTGATCCATTTTTACATATTTATGGAAACAAATTAGAACATGTACAGAAAATGGAGACTATAAGTATCGGTTTGTTTCTGATAAGCAAGCCGAGGGCGACGGTGGAAAAACCCGCTAAAATGATGTAATATTTGGTACGAATTTAAATCTTAATGCCAAGAGTAATTGGGAACATGGCACATCATCACATCCTGGAGATCATGTACACTGTCCAACACAGAATGAGAGACAGTTTTGATCACAGCAGAGTTAATAAATACTTGCCTGACGTGATCATCTGTTTCACCCGGAGTCATGGTTATTACCTGTGATTAATATTAAACATCAAAACTTTCATGCGAAACCTTTAAAATTCAGAAACAGACACATTTATGGCAAAATGTGTATCAGGAATATGAGACTGTACCAACGTCTTAAGACTTAAATTTGCAGGAAGTGCCTGAGACTGCGCTCTAATAATAAATTTGTGCCTGTGCTTTGGTTTGACCCTTTAAGGTAAGAAAAAAAAGGACAAATATATAAGCCTGCTGTTCATAGACTTCAATTCAGCATTCATCACAATCATCCCACTATACTATATAACAAAGTGGAGTCTACTGGGTTAAAATGGACGCCTCTGTCTACAACGGTGAGGGATAGGGTTGAGGGCCACTGTTCAGCCCGTGATCAAGGCCCTTAACCCTGTCTGCTCCAGGGACTGGAGCCTGTATAATAATTGAATATTTGTTTTATTTATTTAACCGGATCCTGGACTTTTTGACTAGGGACATAACACCGAACACTGGCTATCCAGTTGTAGCATAAATTGAAAAACACTCTTTTAGAAATTGTCTCATCTTCCTTAAACATTCATACATTGTCATAATTTATCCATGGACATTTGTGATCATATGGTACTTGCAGAGGAATGTTCGGGTATATTTGATGAATGCAAGCTTATTATTTTATCTACAGTAATTATGCATTGTAGTGTAATCAAAGTTTCATTAAATGTTTATCTTTAATCACATATGCACTTACAAATAAAGTATTCTATTACTTTTAGAGTAACTTGTGATGAGATCGCGGAACTTGAAAGCATAGATTTATGTTTTTAAAGAAGCGGTTAGACGTTTTTAACAGCACATAGCAAAGCAAACATTGTGCTAGAGCATTTGAGGAATACTAGCTTGCTAAATATTATGAATTTTTTTCTTTGGACTTCATCAAATGATGCCGTTTTAAAAAAGCAATTATGTTTATATATATTATATAAATATTTCTTTTATAATAACATGCCATTTAACAGTAAGACAAGAACCTGGATTTTTCTTCTGGACTTCATCTCAGCCTAGGGTTGAGCCTGCGCTCCTGCTTGTAACTGAATATTAGACTTTCTAGTAGACTGACCGCAGGTAGTGAGACTGAGCAACTGATCCACCCAAGGCTGCTGTCTGAGCACAAAACTGCTTATCCACCTGGATTGTAATTTCATCTTCAGATTTGCGGATGATGCAAACATTCCAGGGCTTATCCACAGCAGCGCTGTGTCTTCCTACCGCCAGTTAGTAAAGAAGGCATCTACCTACGGAGAGAACACAAAGCGAGAGAAAAGCCCTCCAGAGAGACGTCAAGGCTGCCGTGAGAATCATTGGCTGTCCCCTGTCCTCCATGGACACTGTAGACTGTTCAGATGGAGGAACTTGGGCTACAACCTGAGACACCTCAGACCAGAGAGCATAAGCACCAACTAGTCCAGATTCACCAACAGCTTCTTTTGAGAAACCAGTTTATTGACATTGAGACAAACAGACTGGGGGCAGAAAACCCCCAATACCCACACACCACCCTGCAATGAGACTGGCCTTCGACTACCACCTTTGACCCACACGCACGCTCACACACACAAACATACAATGAATCTGTACCAAATTAACACTAAATTACTTTTATGCCCGTTCTGTATCAACATTGAGCATAAATCTGCCATTACGTAATATCAATATTAATCAAACCTCGTCATACCTTGTATGGAAAGTAGCATCCTTATTGAGCTATTTCTCGGTGCTACAGTATTTCTTCCCTCTCTCCCTCGGTGTAATACCAATGTTTTTCTATCCTTCTACATTAATGGTGCTTTCTATTAGGTTCTGTTGCCTTATACTGGGGTAACAGTATTCTTCTTCTTCCCAGCCTAGGATAGTGCCTTTTTGTGATAAAAACAGTAAATGCCCTTTTTGTTAAATACCCTAGATTTCCAAAAGTATTCAATCGCCTGTCTTCACATGCAGGCTTGCACTCTCCACTCTTAATTCATCCCAAACGTGTTTTATCAGGTTGAGGTCAGGACTCTGTGCAGGCCAGTCAAGTTCTTCCACACCAAACTCGCTCATCCATGTCTTTATGGACCAATGGTGCGCAGTCATGTTGGAACTGGCGTGGTGGTGTTTTTCTGGAGTTGGGCTCAGCCTCTTAGTTCTAGTGAAAGGAACTCCTAATGTTTCAGCATACCAAGACGTTTTGGACAATTTCATGCTCCCAACGTTGTGGGAACAGTTTGGGGACGGCCCCTTCCTGTTCCAACATGACTGCGCACCAGTGCACAAAGCGGAGACTGCGAGCCAGGCCTTCTCGTCCAGCATCAGTGTCTGACTTCACAAATGCACTTTGATGAATGGTCAAAAAATATCCCATAAATACACTCCAAATCCTTGTGGAAAGCCTTCACAGAACAGGCGAAGCTGTTATAGCTGCAAAGGGTGGGTTAAAATCATATTAAACCCTATGGATTAAGAAGTGGATGTTACTCAATTTCATATGCATGTGAAGGGAGGAGAGTAAATACTTTTGGCAATATAGTGTAAATGTCTGTGCTTTTGATGCATATTTGTTTGCACTAATTGTGGATGTTATAACTTGTTTTTTAACCAAATAAAAGTTTATATGTATAAATTAGATGTTTCTCTGCAAATTGATTTTCTTTTTAATTAAATTCAGTTTTTCTTTTGCTTGAAAGTCATCTTTTTCATTAGAAAGTGGGAGTTTGTGATTTAATAATAAAGCTTGTATATCATTTCCTGTTTGAAAACTACCGTTCCTGACCTGCTTCAGCATATTTGCATGATTTTTAGCTTTCTGTACATGATTTGTGACTCACTTTTTTTTTTTAACTCACTTGCTTATCATCAAATTACGTATTTTACAACATGCAATGAGATTTGAAACTATTTTAACCTAAAACTGTCTGCCATCTGAAAAAAAAAAAAGACAAATATTCTTTTTATTTGATTTACAAAGAAATAAAACTTTTGAATATTCAGTAGTCCTCATGGGACATGCACAGAGGGGCAGGGGCTGAAGTGGGGAAAAGGGCATTTCTCATCAAAAAAAATTTTCTAAACACAACATTAAACAATTAGGTGAGTGCAAGGGAATTTAAATACATTTTTAAGTAAGTCAAAAGTAAAAGTTATTAAATATATTAAAACGTCATCATTTTTCATTATTCATCTGCAATGCTTTATGTCAAATGTATTCAAATGAGTGTATTTTAATTACTTAACACCTGATTTGAATATCAGTGTGGCGAATCTACCCATGATGCACTGTAGTGTCTATTTTTGTACAGCACACGAGAGATACTTCAGTGCCATCTATGAATGTTCGTAGATGTGAGGTCCATTCGTATCTGTGGAAATTTGTAACTTGAATGTTCATAAGTCGGGGAATTTATATTCGTCTTTTGGATAATTAACTGTAAATTCAAGGCACACGTAGCTTAGTCTTTTATTCATCACCACTCACCTCCACACAAAGACGAATACAATTGGAAAGTGAGGGAGGGCTTCACTCCTGCACAAATAACACTTAATCTAACTGAACTATTTAATACTTTTTTTTTATATTTATTGGTTTTAAACACATTATAACGTGAAAACTTCTCAAAAGTATAAACATTTATATACAAATTTTCTTCTCCAAAAGCCAAAATCCATGTAACAAAGCCATCAAATGAAGAGAATATGAATATGGGTAAACAAAGGCAGGCTTCATGAATGATTACTACCACCAAAGCACACGTGGAATTATTAATGTATTCATTTCAATAGCAGGATTTAGCATCTCTCAAACACTTTGTAGAGGTCTGGCAGGTTGGCTATTTGCAGGATACTTCCATCTTCACTGCAGTGTTTTGGGGGACAGAGAGACCGAAGTGCTTTGAACAGAATGTGTTCAACTTTCCACTGCCAGCTTGGCTCTGCCTCCTACAGAAACATTGAATTTAAATCAGAAGGTCTGTATTCACCAAAGCTTCATCATGAGCACAGATTTGGGCACACACACTGAGATACAAACAAACACTCTGAATTATGAAACTGACGTACAGTAATGACATCAAAAGTAGTCAGTAATTTTAGTATATGTATGTACACGTACAGATACACTACCGTTCAAAAGTTCTAGAACACTTGCAAATTTCTTTGTTTTTGTTTAGTGATTTATTTTCTACATTCTACAACAATACTGGGGATTTCAAA
>JAQQZT010000039.1:25124091-25134966 GCA_030068275.1 Clarias platycephalus
TTCCGTGATTTATGTTCTATTCTGAATAAAATATTGACATTTGCCATCTCCACATCATTGCATTCAGTTTTTATTTACAATTTGTTTAGTGTCCCAACTTTTTTGGAATCCAGTTTGTATAAAAAAAAATCCACTATTAATTTGGTAACAGAATTCACTAAGCTAAAGGGAAATTTTTATTTAAAATATTTCAAACTGCCTAAAAGACTCACATTTGAAAACTCCTCTTGTTTTAGGAGAAAAAAACAATCAATTTGGTGGTTTGGTGTATTTGCTGATTTTGCAGTGTGGTCTTGTAGGACACGCAGCTGTGACACTTGTTGGCTGACTCCACCTGCTAATATGCTATGGAACTTTTGCAGTGTTCTACTACACTAATAATGTTCTAACAGAACCTAGTACATTTGGTCCTTGATTTGTCGTTGAACATTTACTTATTGAAATAAGAGTGTGTGTTTCATTGTAAACAGCCTACAGCAACCTAACAGTCTGAATGTTGTTTACACATTCAATACAGTATTACATACGTCATCTGATCATCTGAACTGCAGTCACTAGTTTACACAAAGTTCAGACAAATTAGACAAATCACCTTTTATTTAGGTGAAGATTCTTCTTGTTAACCTCGTGGTAAACAAAACAAACATAAACTGGAAACTTACTTTCCCGCTCCTTTTTCTTCATGCGTTTTCGTCTCCGATCAATGGAGGCCACTTCAGATTTAAGCAACAGATAGTGATTCCTGATGTCTTGCAATTTCTCCTGAAGGAATGCAATCTTCTCTAGGCTACTCATCTTTTCTAAATCAGCTGCAAAAGCAGGTTTGAAAGAGAAATTAGGTCAAATATTTAAATGTATTTAATGTTAATTTGGTAACAGAATTCACTAAGCTGAAGAGAAAATTTAATTCACTTCTTTAAATATTTCAAACTGCCTAAAACACTCACACATTTGAAAACTCCACTTGTACGTGCGGGAACCCCGGCTGCTGCTATATTGTTCTTTGGGATGCAGATGTTCAGAGTCCCCGTGTTTGTGATATTTATGGGACGGGGGTGTCCGAGCAGAGCCCTTGGGTGGAGTTATGGCCTTCATGTCCTGTGTGTTGCTCTTGGACATAAGTGATTTGGCAGCGCTCTCACTAAGACATTGGTCCTCACTGTCACTGCTGTTGGCTAGAGAGGAAGAAGTGTTTCAATCAACAGGTAAAATTTATTTTTACATCTGTGAAATTCCTCAATTGATCATGATCCCAAAGTATGTATAACCTTTACACTAAATAATAATAATAATAATAATATTAATGACTTAATTAATAATTACTACTACTACTACTACTACTATTATTATTATTAATTATTATTATTGTTATTATTATTTCCCCTCTGTGCTGTGCATGCAGAGGATTCTGAAAACTACAAAAAAGTTCAGTTCAAAACATGCACCAAAATATGCAACAAACGAAAACAGTTTGTGTTTTTGATGTTACCTGTTTTGTGGTTCTTTTTAGGGTGCAAGGTCAAGGTCTTGTGACTTTGTTTGTGTTTCTTTGATGCTCCACCTCCTTGGGATTCTTTATGCCGCTTCTGATTGGATGATGAGACTAAACAATGAAGCAGCAACCAAGAAAGAGGCAATAATAAGATTGATTTTTTACTTGATGAACGGTTTATTACTTTAAACTACTTTATAAACTAAACCTATTGTATAATTATTATATGCAAAATATGTTCATTTATTTTGTTCATTCATTCATTCATTCATTCATTCTTCAATAATAATTCTTCAAAAATAATTTATTGCCTACCTTTGGATTTCTGTTCACTCTCCTGCTGACTGCTGCTGCTCAGACTCAGACTACAGCTGCTGTTGCTGGACAGATTTGCATCAAAAGTTTTGGAAAGCGATCCTGACTGCTCTTCCTGGGGCAGCATGTGAAACTCACAGCTTACAATATCCATCTCCACTGTGCTTGTGTCAGACTCGCTGCGCCCCCCAACACATTCTTCTATCAAAGGCCCAGATGGGGAAGATGTGGCTGGGGAGCTGAATGCCAAGACAGATCTCTGAGGGGGAGGTGAGGACGAGTGCATCTCACGCAAGGCCTCAGCAGACTCTGGAGTTGTGGGTGGTGTGTTGAGAATGGAGTTACTTCCACTGCTGGGATACTCCTGGTTCTTCTCTAGGCTCTCCTGTGGGTCCTCAGGTGTTTCATTTTTCTGCTCGGGTTCACTCAGGCCAGGTACCACTGGAGGAGGAGAATTGGCAGCTTCAGTGTCTGAATCAGAGAACAACTCTTTCAGTGTCTTTTTAGGCCACTGAGCCTGAATACTGGACCATACATCCTTCTGGCCTTTGGTACGGCATCCAGTCCTGTCATCCATTCCAGATGTAATTTTAGCTCGCTTGTCAGTAAGTTCCCAGAATGCAGATGACTGGCTACACTTGGCCTTTTCCTTTAGTCCGTTGTACATTTTTGAGGGTGTGCCCTTTGCTTTGTGGTGCAACAGTAGCTCTTCCTTGTCCTGCGATTCTGTAAGAGGACCACCCTCATCCTCAGAACTGCTACTGGACTGCATGCCTTCATCTCGTGAATCAATGTTTCTGTCTTCCAGCTTTTTAAGTGAACTTTCTGACAACCAATCACTTAATTTGCTTCCCCGGGTTTTACCTTTCCGTTGGATTTTATGTGTACGTTCAGTTGCTCCATCAGCTTTTCTTCTCCTTGTGCTCAAGGCCTCACCCTCTGTTACTAACTGTTTTGTTTCTGGATTGTATTGGGTGGATGATATCTCTGGGGTGCCCAAACTTACTGAAACTTTGTGTTCCTCACTAGATTGCTCAGTTTCCCATTGTAGGGCTGTATAAAGGTGTTCCGGAGAAGCTCCTCTCTGATGACTTTGCTGGCTGGCTGGGCGCTCATCATTATGTTCACCTTCCTCTTCCTGCTCAGGTTTGCTGTGAACTGTGGAGTTCTCAGGTGCTAACACACACACACACACACACACACACACACACACACACACACACACACACACTCTTTTGCCTTTATCAAGAACAAAGTAGAACAATGGTAGCTCTGTTGTGAAGCCATTGTAAAGAAAATGTACTGGCTCAGACAGCAAGGGCCTCATTTATCAATCATGCATCCTCTTGTGCGTAAACTGCGTGTGAAAATGAGGCATGGTTGTTTGGTCAATTTTGTTTGTCCAGTGCAGTTTCAGTTATGGGTATATTTCAAATTGAAACTGTAGACCATACTGGGATTTCCCAAACATCTCTGAGCTGAATAACGACAGGTCCTACCTTAATTCCTTTTATTCACGTGTTATTATAGTCTCAAAACTGGCAGTAAAAACTTTCAGCAACTGGACAGTTTCTAAGTGTAACAGGAGAACTATAATGCACTTTTTTTTTTTTTTTCGCTACTGTTGTTACTTCATGCAACAGTATCTTTATTGTCTGTGAAGTTCATAATGAGACCCTTTGGCAGGCTCCATGTCCTCCAAAGCATCAAAGTGAGCAGTCTCTGTGATTTTCAAGGCGAGTTCTCTATACCACATATACTGTAGCAATTTGGGTGCATTTATGCAAGTGTGGCTGTGAACAGTTGCACATGTGTGTTGTACCAATATGCATACGTACAGCTCCAATGCACATACTTGCTTTATCTGTGATTTGATAAATGAGACCCAGTTGCCAGACCTATACAAGCAACATTAGAAAAATATTGAGTAGGCAAAAGTGTTGTACCTAGAACACGGGTGGGACCATTACTTAAAAAATAAGCAGTTCTTCCCATCTGTTCCAGCCCCTTCCAAGGGAGAAGAAACCATTGTCCTCCCTTTTATTTCCTATTGACTATGCTTCAAAGGTTTGCAAATTCATAGCCTTAAAATACACCTAGATATACAGTGCACTCCAGAATTATTGCCATTCATAACAAAATAAGCAAAACTGAAGAATTTGTATGAAATTAAATAGAGAATTTACATTTGGTATTGATAGAAATCTGTATATTCTGTGGGAACATGTATAAATCTACACACAATAAACATAATGTAAATGTTTGAATAATTATTTACAGTGATTACTATGCTTTTAAATATGGATTATACTGGCAAGTTCAAATAGTTTAAAACTCTTTAAACCAGAAACTTCGTAGTTTCTATCAAAATCCTAGTTCACTGTGTCAGAGACTAAAATTTAAAAATACTACATACTACTGGCATTAAATAAAGAAAGAGAGATGCACAAGGTGGGCAGGTTTGTACATGGCCATAAGCTATAATTAGTTTTCAAATTGCTTATATTGTTCTTTTCAGTATTTCTATCATATATATAACAGCTTAATTCCGTAGGGGAATGCCTGGGTGCCTTAGACGGGGTAGTGATCCCCCAACTCCGGCACTAGAGCCCTCACAGCGAGCCAAGCGAGTGACGACTTGGCAGCATACTCGATCAGCCAGAGCTCTATTCGCTCGGGGCATTAGGCCAGCATAGGTTTTCCAAGTTGAGTCTGTTTCCTCTCAATGTTTCTTCCTATCGGCATCTCAGGTAGTTTTTCTACGTCATCGTCACCCTCATCTTGCTCATCAGGGACAATCTGATAATTATGATTTATACATATGTCCTCACACTTTTTAAACTCATTTCCACAGTTGTCTATTCTGTAAAGCTGCTTCGTGACAAGACCATTGTTAAAAGCACTATACTGTATAAATAATTTGAAATGCAAGCACTTGAAATGTTTCTCCTACCTTCTTAGTACAGGAAGGGACATTTCCCACATTCCCTTCGTTGCTCTACTTTGTGACATCACATGCCTTAATTTCCCACAAATTGCCTACACATTAGGTATGAAATTTCAGAATCAATTATGATGTAGGTTTTAGAAACATATTAATTATTTCACCTAACCCCTGTGCCTTATACATCATACATCACCTACATAGTGCACTTCATGACCAGTTAGCTTGTGCTGCATTGTTTGGGAACTGCTCCATCATCCGATATGGCTGGTGGTGCTTTATAGAATAAAATTAAATAAAACTATACAAAGTCAGAAATATTTATTGCATGTGTTTCATTTCATATTTTGCATTTTTCATGTAGCATGGCAATTATTCTGGATAGCACCAATATACCAATTAGCCATAACATTAACACCACAAAACATTAACACATTAACTGTTATTATCAATTATACACCAGTAAACTGGTGACGGGTTCATAGGCAGTGTTGGGTGTAACGCGTTGCAAAGTAATCGAACACATTAGGTCCACCATTGAAGTACTCAGTTATTTTTTCTAAAATGTAATCCAGACAGCATTTATTCCCAATCTGTTAGTGTGTGTGTGTTTGAAAGTTGTCCTACAAGCCCCGTCCCCGATAACCCATCCCCTCTGTTATTCCTGCTGTTAGACCCCTATCTCACCTATGCGGTTTGACGGAAAGATGGAAACCTAATCACAGCGCCAAAACTCATGGTGAATCATGATGAAACCGTGTAGGTAAGATAGGGGTATTAGTAGTTTAGATTATGAGCCAAACTTCGCTGAGTGATGATGTTTTAGTCAAGACCTTTATAATTATTCTACCAACATGCATGAGGAATCACAAAGGAGTTTTCATTTTCTGTAATGGAAAAGTACTCTAACTAGTTACTTTTATCAGAAAGTAACGCTGTAATGTAACTGATTACTTTTTAAAGACAGTAATTTTGTAATGTAATTAGTTGCCTGTGGGGCCTGTAGACCTGCCCATACAATCCAATCTATAGGAAAGCCAATGTAGCACTACGTGCCTAAAAAAATCTATGTTGGTCACAGTAGACACCAGAACACCCAGTACATCACAGCCTGCCCCTCCAAACTGCCCAGATCCTAATCAGATCAAGCACCCATGGGATCCGCCAGACAAACAATTCCGATAGGCCCACCCCGAAACCCACAGCACTCAAAGGATCCACCACTAATGTCCCATTGCTGAAGTTGCTAGAGCTTCCCAGACTGCACAAAGGGAACATGTACAATATTAGGCATAATGTTTTGCATTGGAATGTTATGGCTGATCAGTGTGTACTGTAGTCCTTTTACATTCAAGTAATTTGACTTCCTTGCAAGGACATGTTTATTTCTGTTAGGCCTGACCACCTGACCACAATGCAATGTGGTTATCCATACAAACAAAGTAAAACAGTGCAAGATTAAATGAAGAATGTACTGCAAATAATGACCAGCATCGCAGAAATTACCTTGAAGGCCACCAAGATTGGAAGTGATCTTGAGAGATTTAACAGAACTCTTCTGGCCACCTGCATCGTTAAAATCTTCCATTTTGGGAAAAACATTATTGCCAGAAACTGGTTTTGAGGATCTGTTGATGCCACTGTTTGTAGGATGAAGGTCCTCTCTGTCATTTAAACTCTCTATTTGGTCGCTTTCATTTTTGTTCTAAAAAAAAGAAAGAAAAAGAAAAAGTCCCAATCTTTTTAATTCATCCCACTCATTTCATTTCATTTTGGAAAAAAATAAGATGCATACAGATAAGCATTAAACAATTTTACCTTTATTTTTTTCCTATGCTTTATTTTGGGAACATTCTTATTAGCTGGTCGGACAATCTTGTCGGCCTTAATCCACTCATCGTACCTTTTGAGAAAGAAGCAGTTATGTAAATATTCTGGACTAGATTTTAGCAAGTCTAAAAGACATGACATAACAATTACACACTTGAGTTTTTCACTCTTTCTGATACTGAAATGAGTAACCAACTTCTAAGAGTCATTTCAAGACGTCAGTCAGTTCATATTCGATACACATAAGCAGCATTTCCACAAGATGTACAGGCAGGAGAAAGAGAAACAGCATTCAGACCTCACTCTTTTGGCATCTCCTGTTCGATCAACTTTTAATATCAGTTAAGTGTATGTCAACTTATATTTGTGGTTATTGTTTCTCTTTCGTTTGTTTATTTTGAGATCCACATTAACAATGTTAAATAATGTTAAATAATTAATGGAAAAAGCTTCATTCAAGAGAATCCTTTCTCCTTCCTTTCTTCTCAGCCAAACTGATAAAACTCTTTTAGCGCCATGAAATCCAACAAACTGATGTGACTTTTGTCGGATTTCATGGTGCTATTTTCTAGACGTAAAGCACCCAAAAGCCAAAAGTCAATCAAAACGTCCTCTGTCAGGATACACATGACATCATTGTGGATTATGATTTTAAATAAAGTGCACAGTGTATACATCAGAGGATTGATATCTCAGAGGATCTCTATGGAGTTTATGCTTCATTCATTTGTAAAAAACTGATATGTGCAATAAAGACAAGTCTTTAGCGAATCTTTACTTGAAGTATGCATTGAAATGTTTTTTAGAAAGGAACTCAGATTACACACAATACATCCTTACACAATGTGATACATGTAAACTGGCCTGTAGTATTAATCAATCAGTTTTGTCATGGATGTTAATTAGCTCAAACAAGCGCATCCATACAGCTGTAAGTAAAGTATTTTTTTTTTTTATTTCAGTGTGATGAAATCATACAATGTCATTAATGACCAATAATAACTGATCGCAAAAAGAACGGCACACTTGGTAAACACTGTTAGTTTTACTCACCTAGGTTGAGCTTTATTATGAATATGCTGTATGAAGTTGCTTTTCTTTCATTTTCAATTCACTGAGGGAAGTTTGCAGACTGCCTCATTACTCGTGTATATATGTGCAGATCACTGGCACTTCAGGTCATGTCAAATGTTTTCACCGTTGGTACTCGCATATATATATATATATATATATCGCAGTACAAGTAAATGAGCATAGTATTATACCATACACCTGTATCTATGCAATCCTAGTTACAACTTTTAACCTAAGAAGATTAACACTGAAATATCAGACGGTTCTCAGAATGCATCATTATCGTCATGGTTAAGATGAGGCTGTCAGTATAACTGTGCTGAAAATGTTTCAAATTTTTTCAAACATGAATAAAAATATGACTGCTTGATTACTACACATAGAAAAGCATAAGTAAAGATTTGTCCAGAAAGAGAAAATGATAAATGTGATTACACTATGCCTTAAATCTGAACCGTATTCAGTCGACACTATCACATCACTACCAAATAGTGTTCCAACAATTCAGTGCAAGAACATTCAGTCCACCTGCCCATGCTATGTAATGAAACCAACACTAGCACTTATTACTAAGAGATGCGAAACAATCAGAAACAGACACCAAAGTCAGGCTGGGGATGCACTATTTAACTTCAAATGGTCTCCAAGCATTTGCTGTCCAGACAAGTTCAGCATATGGAATAATCAGAATTCCAGTGCTTCCTTCAATTAAATGGCTCAGAAGCACACATCTAATTTCATCAACCACAAGATGGCCACACTAAAACGCTATACACACACACACACCACACTGAAAGACAGAAAGATGCTTTGAGATGAAGGTAGAAAACTAACAGACATCGGGATTGAACTAAATATCGGATCCAATTCTCAGAATATGGGCGACCACATTTATTTTTTGTAATGCATAAGGAGCACCCAGGGTCCTGCCTTACCTGACATTCCAGCCACAGTAGTGTACCAGGTAGAGCACCTCTCCCCCCTCCAGGTCTGACTCTTTCACAGTGGCTTCATACGTCTTCTGATTGCGACCTCTCCCATACCTCACCTGCACCTTCATCCCAGGGGGGTAACACTCATACTCCTCCCCTTCCTCCCACTCCTGACTGCTGTCATTCCTGCAAGAAAGACAGTTCAGCACTTCCTTTCCCTAAGCCTGGCCCAGAATATAGACAAGAACCCATCTCCACCCTCTTGAAAAAAACAAACAAAAAAATCCATCATCTGCTATACCATCACTTGGCTGAATATGACTATCCTATAACCCTAAATGTATTTAAGCCTTTTGTAATAATAATAATAATAATAATTTGGTAATCATTTTAGATGTATTAATAATTAACAATAATAATAATTGCTTGTTTTAGCCATCTGTTTTTTTTTTTTTACTTTTCTGATTATTGGAATCTGTAAAAAGACTTATTATAATATTCTTTAACAAATGCCTTTGTAATGCAAAGCTTGAGCTTTTATAGCTCAAAGTTATGCACAAGTTACATAACTCAAAGGTAAAATCGATTGTAATTTGCTCATTGTTTTTTCCAGTCTGTGTCTGAAGCAAAGGTTCTGAAGGAACCTCAGCTCCTATATTCTGGCTGTGTTCTAAGGTGTCCATGTTCTGGAAAGATGCACTAAGATGTACAACATGGAGATTACTCCAGATACTGAAAGTGTCTTTTTTTTTTTTTTACTCGATTGCTTCAATGTCTTATTGTATAGGATAATTTATATTTAAATTAATTTAATTAAAAAAATCTATATTTTAAAGCTGGCTGTATAAGATGGTCTCCAGCATGTACTTTGTATATTTCTTAAATCTGTATTTCCCATTTATAACAGTATTTACTAATATTTATTCTATAGACACTTTTAGTTATCACCACCACAGTGGCATATCAAAAGCCTATAGGCCCAATCTGATAAATGAACAATCAAAGGCTAAATAACATCGTCCGGCTAAACGTGTACCCATTTCTCAACCCATTATGTTAACCTTTGACAACTGAGCTATTGTTACACACTGCTCTATTTATTCTGAGCAACACTTCAGCCTCACTCAAAGGTTAAGACTTTGTGTGGTTAAAGATTTTTATTCTAACTAAGCAGAAGTCATACCTGATTCCACTTTAATCAATTCACGTTTGACTTCAAACTATTATTAGGTTTGGCCTCTAGTTGACCTAAATGGAACCTACAGTAACAGATACACCAGGCTGTCATGTACAGTATAAGCCCAGAAAGACCTCCAACACCGTGTGCATGTGATTGTGCACGCCCATGTTGTAAACCTCTTTGCCTCCATAAATTTGGCACTACAAGCTTGTAAAAGTGCTACCCACTAGAAGGCAGACCATGAGTAGTTGGAAGGTTCCATGCTAACCTGTAAAATGTTAGAGATTCTATACTAAATATGTAAGATGTGTTTCTTTCTAGAAGAGCAGAAAAACATACTCATCAGTAGTTTACATACGCTCATCATGAACTTCAATTCAATGATTTGGTTTTTGGCATGGTCTTTTTCTGGGGCACAGTAATTGAAAGTTTTTGGAACATGTTTGAAAGTTTTGCTGAAATCAGCACAGGATCAAAAGTATTCACTCAATATAATGGAAACGTCTTTTAAAAGGTGAAGCTCTCGTTTTCTACAGTTATTGCATGTAATAAAGTAAATATTTAGGTTTTTTTTCAAATGATTACGGATTATAGCTCTAATAAAATCGAAATTTTTTAAAATTAGCAATAAAGTAATGTCCAACTTCTGAAAAGTAAACTCCTTTGTGCACTCAATACTTTGTCGACGGTCCTTCAGCACAACTTACGGCATCAACGCAGCAAGACATGTAGGCGATCAGTCTGTGGCGCTACTGAGGCACTACAGATTGTTTTGATAGCAGCCTTCAATTTGTATTTTTGGGCCAGGTTTTTCTCATTTTGCTCATGACAATACCCCAGAGATTCTCTATGGGGTTCAGGTCAGGCCAGGTAAATCAAGCCCAGTAAAATAATGGAATTTTTGGCATTGTGGGCAAGTGCTAAGTCCTGATGGAAAAGGAACTCAGCATTTGCATAAAGCTCGTCAGCAGACGGATGCTTGAAGAGCTCTAAAATCTCCTGGTGTTGACTTTGGACTTGACAAATTTACTACAATGTTCAGTAGTAAATAAATTTAGCATTTCATTTGGAAATGAAGGTCCTAGAATCTGGAGTGGAGAGGCACAGA
>JAQQZT010000039.1:25135066-25149416 GCA_030068275.1 Clarias platycephalus
TGAGATACGATAACATGGTATCTCAAATCATCACTGACAAACAACTTGGATTCTGTGCCTCTCCACTCCAGATTCTAGGACCTTCATTTCCAAATGAAATGCTAAATTTATTTACTACTGAACATTGTCCATTTTATTCTCCATAGCCCAAGTAAGAAGCTGCTCATGTTGTCTCTGGTGCAGTAGTCACCTGATACTAGGAACACACCAGTTGTATCCTCCTTCTGGAAGATGTCTGTGTATGGTGGCTCTTGATACACTGACAGCAGCCTCACTCCACTCCCCCAAGTTATTGAATCAGCTTTAATTAAAAGCGTGTGCACTTTTTGTTACCACATTTTCCCCTTCCAGACAACTTTCCATGAATACACTCCAATACAGTACTCTTGGAAAACTTGTCGAGATTGAAGGTGTCGATTTTGGTGGAGTGGCTTATTTTTGGATGGCAGCCTTTCAATGCATATGGGTGTAAATCTGCCTTGAATGTAAACACAGACACTGGTGTTTTAACAGCTTTATAGCAGGCCTGTGGGTTTTAGTTTGCTCCTGACCACCTGAACCAATTTTCACAATTTGGATCTTTTTCCAGACCTTGGCAAAGTGACAAATATCCCAATAACTTATTGTTTAGACCAATTGGAATTTGAAGATGTTTTAAATGGCTCTAAGAAACATTCCTGCCATCCGTAAATCCAGCATTCTCTTTCTCAGATCTGTCATGAGCTCCTTTCTCCTTTCTTTAAAAAAGGTTTGACAGCACTCATTAGATTTTGCCATTGTCTTGGAAATTTAATGAGTGCTGTAAACCGTTTTTTATGTTGTCACAGAAGCTACTAGATGTAGTTAACAATGACCTCTATTTGAAAGACCTTGGGTTGGGTAAATTTAAATACATTTTGGGACTTTCAGCACTACTTACTTAATAATTTAAGTGGGTGTATGTATATTTTTAATTCGATATGTTTCCTTTAGACCGTGCGTTAATATCAGAAAACCTTCTGATTGGCTGTGCAAGATGAATGAAGCAACCATTCTTTCACAGAAAAAGACCAGCTCAAAGAAGTCCAATACAGCCATAATATGTATGATACTGTAAGTGTACTGTATGCACATTTTTGAGCAGAACTGTAAAAATGTGGACAAGGTCTGTCAGTTTATGGTCAGAACCTTCAGCTGCTAGTAGTTGTTATGGTGCCTTAAATCACATAGTATGACCTTAAAAAAATCTAAAATACTAGAGAAATAGTTAACATTACAGAACAAATGTTAAACTGACTTCAGCTACCAGATTCTTCCTCACTTCACAGCAAGTAACCAAATCAGATATACTGTATGAAACAATGTTTTGTTTAATATTTGATCTCACGTTGATCTTTTGCCACACTTCATGGTGGATTTTCTTCTTGAATGGGCTTTAGAATATCTTCATTGACAACTCTTGTTGAGGCCATGCTTCCTTTTACTAAGTCCAACCGCTCATTAATTTGCAATGATGCTCTCCTAAATGCAGACTAATTTGCAAAATGAAGACTAATTTCCAAGGTAATTTTAGATATATTTTTTTCCCTTAACACTGAGTGATTCCCTATTTTTTTTTCTACAGTTTGATATGAAAGAAATATGTCATTAAATATGTTTTAAAAATAGGTTGAAGTGTATTTCATAAAACAAGAATGTTCAGCTACTAAAAGTACAAAAGGTTTTTTTTAGTTTAAAAAGTTGGGTGAGCATCCTCCAGGTGGGGTAATTCCTTTTTTGCCAGGGGTTATAATATTATTAAACCATTACCAGTTTATTAGCATTAATGCAGATTCTACATAGTCTAATTTAAAAATATGTATATTTGTCCAAGCTTTTGTGTAATTTGATATTTTACATCTTGCATACCTAAACCGAACTTCCCTGATAAGGCCAACAGTATTTACTATTCAAACTTCAGCAGTATTTCTAGGTCCTTACTTTAATGTAAGCTAATTTTCCCCAAGCCAAATCTCTTCTACGAAAGCATTTGTTCAAATAACACTTTAATGGATGCCAGCTCGAGTACAAACTCTTATTAAAGTAAAGCTTCTGGAAAGCTTCTTCGTGAAAATGTCTACTGTTAAAAGCACTATACAAATAAATTTTAATTAAATTGAATTTACAAAGGTAACATACCAAATACAACCAACATTTAGAGACCAGGTGGGAAAATAAGTGCACATTTACTACTTACACACTAATTAATAAAGGTACACAAGATTTGTTAATCATCAGGAAGTTTGACTATAAAAACAACAATTAGGTGTTCATGCATGTGTGTGGTGGCCTAGCGGCTTAGTGTCCATCACTTCGACCTTGCCACCTCCAGGATCGAGTGTTCGACTCCCATCTATAGTGGGACAAACCATGTGAGTCAAACCATGAGTGGGCAGCACAAGCAAAGTTAGGGTTCTAATCAAACCACATACCCACACTTTTGGGTAATCTCCTGAGTCAGTTTAATAAACTGATTTGTACCAGAGTTTACCATCCAGACAGATGAACTGATTGAATGATATAAATCTTACACGGTTCCTATATTTACGATGATTAGAATTCAAATAAGTATTCCCAAAACAGATCCGACAAGCCTCCACTCGGTCTTCCCTATTTAAATTGATATATGGGCGCAAACCAGATGGCATCAGAGAAAATTAAGAGGAGAGACCTTCTAAACGTAAAAATTAAATACAATACAAAACTCCACCCAGCCCAATTCACACTGGTCCCCTGTAAAGACCACCTCTCACCATTCTAGAATGCACAGCTGGCCAAGTTGTAGGAGGTATGTTCCATGTATTTGTGCTTCTGCCTGTATCTTTTCACTATAACTGTATGCAGCTACCAACACATGTTACCCAAACACAGGAAAAATGTGATTAACTCAGGGTTATGCTCAACATGGGTTTAATTAAAGAGTCACGCAGAGATTGGAGCATTTGGTGGGTATTGGTGGGTATTGACAGATTCCTTTGACTAAAATGCCTCATGTATTTTTCATGTAAACTGAATTTTGTTTGCAGCAATTTGTGTCACTTCCTTTTGGGTTGTTCAGGCCCCCTGCAGTGTTCCAGATTGACAGCCTTTACTAAAAAAGAGGGCACCAGATATGGTCCAGTGCACAGAGCTGTACAAACAGGCTTTGAACTTTTTTTGTGGGGGTTGGATTATCCTTACTCTCCTCTTCCATTGTCTCACAGACCAATGTTTCAGACAGATGGCTGGGGGCCATTTTTGTCCCAGGTGGTAGAGGGGGAGGGGTAGCCCCATGCTCTAGGTCAGCTGCAAGCTGTCAGAAAAGAGAGACAAACTACAGCACAATAGAGAAAGATTATCTGTCCATCAAATGAGTAATCATCACTCATCATAGTGGTCGGTGGGAAGGGTCGGTGACTCCCGAGCCTGAGGTGGGCACTGGGGGTATTGCTTGTATACTGGCGAAAGAAGAGCAGGTGACTCGTAATGGTCCCACCTGTGTCTCCGGAACACGTCTATTTATTTGTGTCTCTTTGTGATTGCTCTGTCTGCTGGTTTTGCCACTGGCTCGCTTTCTGCAGAGTGTGTGTAAAAATGTGCATGTAAGTGAGAGTACAATTTAAAAAAATTTAATTTATTTACAAGAGAGAAGAATAAATCAGCTGTGTGTTATCTCAAGCCTGCTTCCAGCTCCTTTACTCCCATGAATCCCGAAAGTGTTGCCACCTCATAGCAACTGTCAAATGTGTTGGTGGGAGGGGTGGATTTGGATTTATTTTACAGCCACAGGCCCTGGAAAATGTGCAGCCAATGACGAATTTTACTTCATGCCAGAATACTCCTGAATAAAATGTGAGGCCAGCAGTTGGCCAGTAGTTTAACCTGACCCGAAACTGGGTCATATAACAGGAAAATAAAGCATGCCATCAAATCCATATTTGAATGACTAAAAAAAAAAAAGAGAGAGACAAAAGAACGCCTACAGAAAATGATCACTTTGTGTTTTGGTTGGTACGCTGGTTGTACATGTTACTGAATTATACAGTGTACTTATTTTCCGCACCTGGTTTCTGACTACTTGTTTACATTTTTGAATCAATCAATCAATCAATCAATCAATCAATCAATCATGTAAGACTCAGAAGGTTATGAGTGATCTATGCAGCTGACTCAAATTGGCCACTTAGGAGTGTTCAGATTTTGCCACACAAAAACAAATGCATCAATAGAAATAGTAAATAGGACAATTTCTTTTTCTTGTAAGTCCTTAGCTAAACACAGGTTAGACACACCAACTTAGGTTCCAATATATTTGTGCAAAGTAATGCTAGGCTCTTATATCTTATGTTCCCTAAATTGGTGTCAGTTTACTTAAAGTTTATTTCCAATAATTAAATAAAATAATAAGAGCAAAGCCTAATTAAATAAAACAGCAGTAATTGGGGAAAGGTAATAGGGATCCACATTAAACATTTTGTTAACTGAAAGTCTAGTTGAGCCAAATCATTATATTCTAATTTTTCTGCTAATCTAGTTACTTTAAAAACCTGAAGGCGTTCACAGCAAATGGCTTATGACAACATTTCTTGCAGTAGCAGTAGTAGTCATAGCAATGTCATTCACACAGTACTTTATACTAATACAAAGAAGTAATTTGTGAAACATACTTTATATGCATAATTTAGTATTACTAAATAAAATATGAATATTAATAAACAAAGAATGTACAAACAATAGGATAAACAGCTTTTTAGGTTGGTATTGCAAGGCTAAGTAAGTTGGTACTGAAACTAAGCAGGACCGCAATCTTGCATGTAGACTTTGTTAAAAGCAAGTGGGGCACAACAAATGGCATTTCAAAATCACATTAGATAGCAAAAGTAAATTTAGCCAAGGCAGACTGAACTGCAGTACACTGCTGTCCCTGAACTGCTTCCACTCCCCCAATCAAAACATACACACTTACACACATGCATGCACACGCGCACACACATACCTCATTGTTCTAGAACCTAGCAACAGGTTAGAAGGTGTTAGGCAGGACCCTGGTATCAGAAGTTTTAAAATCAAATGAAAAAAAGCTAGTTGATTAGAAGATCTAATCAAATTTAACTGGAATTTTCAATGTTTTCACAAAAGGATGAAATCCGAGATAAACCAAAGAAGGGACTAAAAGGGGGATAACTACACAAGCAGCGTCAAAAACAAACACCAGTAATTTCTTCACTTAAATATCAAGTAGTTCAATATCAGCACCAATAATCTAACAGACAGCCAACATGCCCAACATAAATCCTCTATGCATGCTGGTATACATGCCTAAGACAAACTTGCTCACTCAGATCACAAAAACAGGTTAGTGTGTGAACACACTTGCTGAAGACAACAAACCATCATATGGAAACTAGTATGTTCTAAAAGGTAAGAGATAAAAGTAAGGCACTCGAGAGACAGAAAAACACAGAGACAGGGTTATAACATGACAAAAGGGCGCCTACCTTTTCAAAATGAAGGCAAGAATCTAGTAAGTTTTTCAAATAACACCATAACACCGTACACTGGTCAACTAAAGATCCTGTCAAATCCTTGTTTCTCTGAGAACGTTCTTTTAATTCTTTGGTATTAGTTTTAATTAGACTTAACAGAGGAGAAAAAGAGAAAAACTACTGTCAGCAAAATATCTTTAAAAACATTCTGTCATCAGTGGTTTTGCATGACCTCTGGTGGGAATTAATTTTGCTCATAAACCAACTGGAATATAAAATTTACATCACTGAGTAATGAGAGTTGGTTCTTCATTCTTTGGTAAAAAATAATAATAGGCAATAATTTTAGTCAATACAGGAAATGTTAACTCATTGCCTTCTGAACTGACTACAAACTGTTGCATAAAATGTTGACTGCTTTAATATATTTATTACCAACTTTTAAAATCTCTCACACTTATTTTTAGGATTTTCTACTCATGACAAGAATACCATGTTTCTTCCGTACAGCCCCTTTAACTTTTGTTCACACTTTTCCAGTTGTACAATTTTTAAAACTGTGTCGCTTTACATTTGTTATACAATCCAAAGTGCTCACTCTCACAGCGTGGCTTGGTGGTGTTACACCTACCGTAACAGTTCCTTGTTCTGGTCCTTACATGGTTCTGCCTTCACATCCTCTAGGCACGGATCTTCCGTGGGGGCAGCTTTGAGTTTGTGGGACTCTTCATCAATACCGTTATCTTCCTCATCACTATAGTCTTCTTTCTTCAGGCTTCTGATGTTCACTTTGTTCTTAAAAGGTTCAGCTTCTTCTGATTTCTCCTCCTAAAAGTAATTTTACCAACAAACATTAACAAAATTTTGCAAAATATAAGATAAGTTGACTGTATATCAGGGGTGTCACATTCTGCCTGGACCACATCTGCATCTTTGTAAGCATTTTAAATAATGCTCACATAGGCTAATCACTTTTGAACATATTTTTAATCCATTAACATCAATCACCTAGGCCTGTAAAAAAGGACCGTCTTAATGGAAAAGGTCTGTTTGAATAATCGAGTGATAATTATCACTGTAATACACTGATTAAAGCATTTTTATTTACATATTATTTATCTGCTTGCAAATAAATTACATCGTTCTAAAACAAAGATGTAATACTAGTTCCTTTTCTAAATATAATCATGGGTCTCTACAGTGACACTCAAATGAGTAGCTGGGGAAGACATCACAGTTGGTGATGAGACTTTGTATTGCAAGATTCAATTTAATTGTACAGACACTACCAGTCACTTTTCCAAGCCAACAAAAGACAACAGTGGTTGGATGCAATTAGAAGGAATATCTGATCAAAGACACACTA
The DNA here is from genome assembly GCA_030068275.1 of Clarias platycephalus. Lineage (NCBI taxonomy): Eukaryota > Metazoa > Chordata > Actinopteri > Siluriformes > Clariidae > Clarias > Clarias platycephalus. Next base: position 25,141,916 of record JAQQZT010000039.1, read on the forward strand.
AGATTGTAAGCTCAGCTTGCTTGCGTTTATCAGCACGCCAAATTTATATTGCTTTAACAAAGCTTCCCTACATCAAGATGCTATTTAGCTATGCTAGATGGCAACATCATCCTTCTTACCAAGATGTTGTCTATAATGAAGACATTTAGCTTGATAGCTTTGTTGAACTCACACATAGATATCCAGATGCATGTACTTATCAAGATATCTGGCTATCACTGCTTTCTGTCTCAGGACATCAATGTTGTAATTGTAAAACATTATGTCTTGAATGTGTGTATGAACATCAAGAGACTTTTATGCTTTCAATGTCACTCTAGTATAAAAACTCTATGAGATATACAGTACATATGTCTGTCCATTGCAGGTTAGGTCACCGCTCAGGATCAAGCCACGAGTCCTGAAGGATCTTAAAGATTTACACCAATTAAAGTGTTAGTTTAGCCAAAAAGCACTCCCTGTCTTTCAGTGGTAATCCATAACAAGTGGATAGCATTTTCTTGAAAGGGATTCTTCATTCAGATAATAAACTAGTGTCAGGTTGCTAGGCAACTTGGGGCTTTTTCCAACAAGATTGCATGTGTCTCTTTTTTCCCTAAACACTTAAGATGTTCATATGTTTTGTTATGCCATTGTAGCAGAGAAGCAGTGAGAGATGGTATTGTTACCTTGACAATATTTTTTGTGCCTAGTGATATCTCTGGATCAGGTGTTGGCTCCACAACGTTTGTGCTCTCTGCTGGTCCTTCTATACTGCTATCTGGGTGAGAACTCCCTGTTGCTTTAAACGGGAGATCCATGCGGAATGTGATTCCAGTTGAAGTGCAGTAGTCCTCAAAACCATAAAGATACCTGTGGGACATCACAAGTCTTGAAAAAAACTGTTTTGAAACTAAACTGAACTTTTTTTTTTTTAATGGTTTTTATGGTTAAATTACGGTTAAATAAGACATATCAATAAATGTTTATGAAACCATGACATCCAAAATGGTTGCTTTTAATTATACAAAAATTGTGTGGACTACATACTTTCTGTAGGCGCATTTAACATTGTAACCTGCAGCGGAGTTCAACACAGGGATTCCCAAATCCTGATAGACTTGTTTCCAGATAGATCCACTCTCAATCTGGAATGACAAAAGAAAGCAAAACTAGAAGGAGAGAAATTAACTGTGGCTCTGAATGTAACACTGGATCCAGAAAATAACACTCTGTGTGACCAGCAAATCCAGATCCTGCTGCACACAGCGTCTGGGTAAACTATTTTATGGAACAGTTCAATGAAAAAAAAAAAAAAAAAAAAACTACAAAAAAACACGCTGTTTAAATATGTGTGTAAAAGCATACTGCCACTGGGGTTTGTCGTCTACAACGTCTGTTCTCTAGCAAAACCACTACAGTGAACGAGACAAGAATAAAAATTGGATTAATATAGTTTACTTAATTGTTCCCGATTCTCTTTGTTTAATCTGCGAACCCGTGCAGCACATGTTCGCTAAATAATAATGCTGGTGGTTTAAGGGATAGACTCTCTCAGTGCTCTTATAGGCTTATAGACTTCCTTTTGACATGCACAACCAAATACATTGTGAGAGAATAGATTTCGAGATAACAAAGAAGACTTTACTTATCCCTAGGGGAAATTAGCAGCATACATAAAGCCACGGCACATAATAAACATACAGTATGAAATAAAGATAAACATAAGGATTAGAAATACACTACCAGTAAAAACCTTCTAATTCCATGTTATTTCCAGTTTTTAATTTCTTTCTACACCGTAAAACAATGCTGAAAGCATCCTAAATATGCCTTCATTATATGGTAACCTTTAAATGAACTTCTCCCCTGCAGCAGAAGTAAGTTTTAGTCTCGCATTCCTGGGAAGGTCTTCACGAGAGCCAGTTTCATCGTGTTCTTGTGTTGTTTATAAGTGTGAGAGTATTTTTGGCCCCTTGTGTGCATTTATATTAGTAAGGGAAATGGAAATATCTTAAATAAGATTTTTAAATGTAATTGCAAATGAAATTTTATTTGGGGTGGATGACGCCCCAAGAGTTGCCACCACTGAACAGTCAGTTCCTATCTTTAGCTATAATAAAATTCCAGGGAACTGATACAATTAGTCTTTGATATGAAGTACATTGATTTATGACATTTATTTCTCTTGGATATTTGACATTTGATCTGTCTCTAGTCAGGATGATAATTAAAAAAATAAAAATAAAAAATAAAACAGTAACCAAATACTCACACTGTCAAATCCCCCAAGTTTGTGCACCAGTCTGTAGAGTTTAAAGAGGTTCAAGTTTCTGTAGCCCAGCACTGGTCTTTTGTTGATAGGTGTGCCTTGACAAAGAATGGGGAATAGGTTAATGAGTTCATTGGCTGTGTAAAACTGTGTAAAACATGACTGAGTCCACAGTTAACCCTTTCTGAAATGCTGACCTTCTAATACAATATAAAACAGACATGGTCCTTCATATTTTAAAACAAAATATTAACAGAGTTTCCTTCACTTTTTTAGTGTATCATTAAACAAGAAAGCTCTCTGTCTTAAGCCACCAAAAAAGGCACAGAGAGCCCAAAAATATTGCCTTCTTCTATGAGAGGGGCTGTCTTTATTATAATCAGTGCCTGTGCCTGGTTCACTCCACCTGTGCATGGTTCTATTTGGGGCTGAGGCCACACTACATGACTATCCACACAATTTTGTATCAGTGCCGTGTTTGTCCTATTCTGCACCAGTCAGCACAAGTGGTGGCCAGCTGGCATGGCAAGTTGGCACAGAGATCGGTAAGTGTGTGACGGGTATGGATTGAGAACAGACTCCTCCTAACATGGGTGGACAACATATTTGAAATAACATATTTGATGTTTCAGAGACGACTCTGGATGCTTTCACGTCTTGACCGTGGATGTGCACCGTCAGTAGCCAATGAACATTGAGAAGACAGGATCATTCACTCACCCAAGCTCAGGTCTTCATTCATTTAGTTATTCATTCATGCATTTATTTATTTATCATGTGACGACAAGTAATAAAAAGAAACACTGTGCACATGGCTACTTGCATGAGTGCATGTGGTGGAGAAAAAAAAAAAGAAAAAGTCCACCATGAAAATGAAGTAAGGCTAAGGTGCACACACAGAAATGGTGCCAGTTTTCTTGGTCGGCACAGATGTGGATATTAAGATTGCTGCTGCCTTTTCTTGTATCCTTGTTTTTGTTTTTTTTCATTTTCTTCTTCTATTTTCTTTGTCTTGATAGTGTTTTCTTTTTCTCTCATGCCTCAGGTGAATTTACATTTCGTGTAGTGTATGACCCACTGTTTTAGATTCATCATAAGAAATCTAGAAAAACTTGCCATTTAGTGTATACAAGTATTTTCTTGCTATACACTGAAGACATCTGTATTTAAGATCAAAACATGGATATAGTTTAAAATTTCATCTTACATTTTCTTCTTTCAGCTTACAAGTTGTTTAATACACCAAGATGTAATTGTCAAGAATTAAAAGCTAAATCACCTCATACATTTTTAAACCCAAATGCGGTCAGTGAGTTATGATTACTGAGCAGACTTTAATACAGCAGTCACTGTAAGTGTTTACCTCTATCCTCCATGAATTTATAAAGCTGTTGGAGAAAATTCTCCCTCTCCTCTGGGAAGGGCTCCACCTCCTCCTGGACATTAGAAACATAATAATAATTATGTTTGATTCATCTGGAAAGTCTTTTTGGTATCATTTTATGGTCCCCTTGAGATAAGAGATGTCAGAAGAGTAAAACTACACAGGACACATGGAGAGCTATTACCTGCCTGGCACTTGCAATATTTTACACTTTTCTTTGATTTTTGATAAAACACAATGTGAATCAAATATAAAAGCTAGGGTTATTATAAATTATAAGCAAGTCTTCATTACCCTACAGTAAATCTAATGGAGCTATGGATGGGGATGCAAACCAGAGAGCACCACTTTCTCGGGGACAGATACTTTACCATTTTAACACTGTAATGTGACATAGAAACCAACAATGTTCACATCACCAATAACAACATAACACATTCACAATAGCATATTCGTTTATAATGCAGCATGTGATTGAGCTCAGAATTAAACAAACACATTCAAACTCATTATCCGAATTAGTTCTCATACAGTTATCATTTATGAAGTCATTCTGATTTACTCCAAACAAAGATAAGCTGTTTCTGTAGGATCATTGTAGGACATCATGCTTCATCTCTGACAGCTCTACATGATCCACAAAGAGTTTTCCAAGCATGTGTTGGATCTCTTGGTCAAAATCACCCTAGCCATCAGCCCAAACTATGCAGCAAAATGTGTTACTGTCTCATGGCACCAAAATCGAATGCTTTGGGAAAAACTTGAAATGATGTGCTTGATGCAGAAACAAGACAACAAAGTTATCACCAAAAGAACTCCATTCTGCTGTGGGGCTGTGTCTCTTCAGCTTGACTAGCTTTACTCAAGATAGAGGGAATCATGAATAGCTTAGAATACCAATGTAATTTGGCCCTAAAACTGCAGGTCTCTGTTGTGTTAGCTGAAGATGAAGAATATTTTTACTCTCTAGCATAATCAATCAATTAATCAATCAACATTTATTTACAGTATATAGCACCTTACAGGTGAAACAAGGTGATTCACAGCATTAATAAAATGACAGTAAAATGGCAATAAGATACCAATAAAAAATACTAAACAAAATAAAACATAAAATCATAAAATAATAATAAAAACAAAAAACATGTGAAATAATAAAATATCAAAAGCCATTCTAAATACTGTAAGTGAGCCTTAAGTTTTGATTTAAACAGAGGCAGGTCAGTAATGTAATGTAGCTCAGGTGGAATGGTGTTCCAGAGTTTCGGACCAGCCACTGCAAAAGAGCGATCTCCCCATTGTTTGGGTGTAATAACAAGCGAAATTACAAATCCAATTTAACAAAGGAAGAGCTCCAAAAGAAAAAGATCAATGTTTTAGACTGGCCCAGTTAAAGCCCAGATCCCGTCCTTATTGAAACCTACGGAATGATTTGAAGTGGGCTGTGCACTGGAGATCCCTTCACAATTTGTAAGATACAACACATTTTTGCAATGGAAAGTGAAATAAAACAGTCAAATCAAGATGTGCTAAGGTGGTAGGCTCTTCCCCAAAAATACAGAGTGCTGTATTGCAAACAAAAGATGATTTTCTCATCCACCTAATGGTGGCTTGCATCACTGGCTGTGACAGCTTCTAAGAGAATTTTGTTGGAGGAGACCACACATATAAAGTGCGGTAACTCTTACGTTGTTCAAGTGATTTGGATGTTAATAACCTCAAATGAAGCTGGACATTTGAGGTTATATTTATTATTATATGTTGGAAATAATTAAAATAGCTTCTAATCTATGGTTTATTGCAGCACTGGCGAAATGTGAATGCCACACCTGTTTGCAAACATCAGCCAGTTATTCACATACGTAGGTATCAGAATGCTAAGTTTAGCTCTTCATTGCTCAATATACACCTGCAGCTAATGATTACACATAGTCCCCAAAATTACTGGAAACCTTCATTCAAATAATCAAAATCTTGTGGAAATGTTATATGCGTATAAAGTAAACATTATATACAATGTCTTTTTTTTAATTGATGGCACAGTGGTAGGTGTTTCGCCTGCCATGCGGAAGGGCTGGGTTCGATTGGATGGACACATGATAGCATCAATGACATCTTTAGAGGAAACATAACACTACACATTGATGCCAAAATCCAATTCGAGTTTTAAAAAAAGCCATAGATAACAGCTGTTGATGTTTTTTGGGCCATTCTGTATACATATTGTTGCTGTTAATTGGTGGTTTTTGGTAACTAAATCAACTTCTCTTCAGCAGAGGTAAGTTTTGCTCTTGCCTTCCTGGGAAGATCTTAATGAGAGCCAGTTTCATCGTGGTGATTGACGGGTTTTGCAAATGCACTTGACAATACTGTTCTTGAAAGAACTATTCCCGAACAGTTAAACTTCATGTCTCAAAATAATAACTGACTAATTACCTAATGCCACATTTTATATATACTGTATACACACACAACCACACATACAAAGCCCAAAAACAAACAAACAAACAAAATAAGGCCTCCATCAGGATTTAACTATTGTCAGATGACATATCCTATACTGATTGCAAAAATGTTACCCTGTTTCAGAAGGTTCAAATTATTGGCCAGCATCAAGAAAAGATAATGAATAAGGATATTCCTGAAACTACTAAAGTTGGTCAGAAGCAAACATTATGTGCCCAGAAAATAAGGTCAGCTGACTACCTGGATATACCGAATGTTATCAGGTTTTTCCATCAATATATTTTGTTTCCTGCTGCACGGGCATATTCCAAGAGGACGATGCCAGGATTCACCAGGCTAAAATTGTAACTTGTTTTTTTGGCCTTGGGGCATGTTTCCACATCTGGGGGTGTGCTATGGTGTCTGGGAAGCATGATGTTGGCAGGAAATCCTTTGGGTGCTGGGGGTTGTTCGGGACTTTTTTCCCCCCAATGCATCCCATGGATGCCGAGTTGGATTGGGATCTGGGGAATGTGGATTGATGGCGGGAAGTCTTAGGTTCTTTGCCTACAGGGCCTTGTGCCGTGGAAATGCACCACAGCATTTCTTTCATGGCCAGCATTGACGATTTTCAGCGATTTGTGTTGTATTGTTTTTTCTATGGGAACAGATAGGACAGCCTTTGGTCCCTGTGGGCATGACTGGGCCTTGGGTGCCCATGATTTAAAAATAAAATATTTAAGATATAATTATATAAAAATATTTATTTTGCTTTCAGTCCAAATAACTCTTAGGTGCAAATCACTCATTTCCCTGGGGTAAAAATATGAGATTGTCCTCATATGGTATCCAAGCACTAGTGAAAAGTGCATTAGTGCAGCAGAGGATAATACAGAGAAATAAAGAGCTTTTCTCTCATTAACTGCACAATCAAAAATCCTGGTTTGACTGGAACATTCCCTATTAATAGACAGATAGAATGTTTGTGTGTATTGACCCTGATCAGCCAAAACATTAAAACCACTGCACGGTGAAGTGAATAACATTTTTATTAATTATCTCAGATTATCCCATAAAAATGGCACCTGTCAAGGAGTTAGATAAATTAGTCCATACTGTAGATAAGTCCTTCTCAGGCCATGACAGCTAATAATAAGGTCAGCTGACTACCTGGATTTACCGAATGATCAGGTTTTTCCATCAATATATTTTGTATAAGCCAACTGTGTGTTAACAACTTGCTCAAGGTTGTTATCTGGCACTCGAATGCAACCTTACAAATCACAGGCCAAGCACTCTTACCACTAGGCCACCAAGCCACTATTTAATATATTAGGCAGCAATAAACGAATGGTTATTGCTATAACCTCGGTTCCCTGAAGGAGAGGAACGAGGTACAACACATATAGTATGGGATATCA
>JAQQZT010000039.1:25703355-25713965 GCA_030068275.1 Clarias platycephalus
CGGGTAATGTTGTTACTCCACTTCGCAGCTTATTAAAGCCAGAAAAGGTGAATATGTTAGTATGTCTGTCCAGAAACAATCATATTTAAACTTGTTTTTTGTTCCAAGCTCTGTTTGTTATGGCAAAACCATGAAAAAAGCCATAATTGGTGTAGTTTTTTAATCTAATTTAATTACAATTATTTAGATTTTTTCTGCTGTTTTTGTATGCCTCATTTATTAATGTAAACGAACTAGTTTGTGTAATTCGTTTGGAGTTCACTGTAATTTATATTGTGATCGCCAACAACTTCGTTGTTATTATTTCCTCATAATAATAATAAAATAAGTAAAGATGCGGAAATTGAAAGCATGCATTTCATTTGGGTATATAGTGTGATTAAGTGTGTGTTTTTCGCGAGCTGCGGGGGCAGGGCAGAGGATCGCGATGCCGGCTCAGCATTGTGATGTCTATTGGCCATGGACGATGGCATCGTCTACTGATCCAACCCTAATATACACACACACACAGTTTAAACAAACTCGTTGTTATCCCCTTAACAAACTGATTATTAGGAACATGTACACCTATTCATTCAATCAGCATTTTTGGAGCGTTTTATTGTCTGACAAGTAATTATGAAATTAACAAAATGTGGAAAAAGATTTAAACAAAATATTTTTCTCCTTACCAAGAACTGACATGCACTCCACAGCCGTTTGCCAATCTCTGTAGTTTTTATCAAAGTTATAAAACAGTCGTCTCATACAATCTTTCAGTGCACCATCCCTTTTGTCCTCCCAGCTCTGCAACTCTGAGAACATTTGTTCAATCTCTTTTGTTGAGTATCTCTTCCAGCCCTTCTTTGTGGACCTCACCTCAAATTCTTCTGGTATGCTCCTCTCAGAAACACTGTCTGGAACCTCCATTTGATAGCGGTTTCGTCCTGTGCCCCAGTAAGACAGATTCTTGCAGCCAAGTCTCTTCTTCTGTCGAACCAAGTAGTCTTGCAGATTTCCCTCACAGTCTTTGATGCCACTCAAAGCCTGATCATACTCTGGGTCAAAGCCAGCCTTAGGTGTAATCACACCAGTTTTACGTGCCTTTTCATGGTCAAAAGCTGTGTCCCAGCGGGTAAGCTCTGGTCTAAGATCAGGAAAATGGCCTTCATTGCTTCTTGTTTTTAAGATAACTACTTGTCGCAGCAATTTAGATTTGAACTCCACTGAGACTGACTCCATGATTGTCACTATTTCCTGCATGGCTCTGAACCCTTCCAGTGCTGAAAGGAAATCAGCAATCTTGCGTTTGCTATAGACAATCTCCTCATAAAAGACTGCCCTGCTGTCAGGGTGGTCCTGTCCTTTTAGGGGAGTACCCATACTATGGATTTTACTGAGTAACCGTTCAAGATCTGGAAGTTTTTTCAGGAGTTCTGTAACCTCAGAAGCTTGTTCTGGAGCAGCCATTAGGTCTTCAAGGGCATCCAAACGATCATTAATGGAGGCTGGGTTACAGAGGGGACCACAAAGCCATTGCTTTAGCAGCCTTTTGCCAAAAGGAGTACAGCAGGTGTCCAACTGTTCAAGCAGAGTGCCTTCTGTGCCTCCAGTAGAACTATTCTGGATAATCTCAAGGTTGGCCAGTGTCACTCCATCCAGCACCATGCGTTGACAAGTTTGAGCAAAGAAATTTGATGCATTCTCCGACTGTGGTTTCTCCACATCCACTGAAACATATAGCTGAAATTTAGCCAAGGAAAGAAGCTCTTGATCGACCAGACACTTTTTAAGATAGAATATGCATCCCCCAAGTGCTGAGAGGGCCAGCTCATATCCTTCTTTAGGAGTAAGACCTAGCGAGTCGCTTTCAGAAGTCATTGCTTTAAGAGCACTAGGGAGAAATGAACATGAATCACTGCTCTTTACTTTCATTTCTTTAAAGTAATCTTCATCTGCCAAGGTTTTCAGAGTTTTCTGGGCATCCCAGAATTGTGAGCCAGGACTGAGACTCTCAAGCATTGCTGAGGACAAAGCAGCTTTGAAGATCTTTCGTGTCTCAGCTGACAAGTTACCCTTCTCAAATAGCACTTGGGCTGGCACATAATGTGCCAGTAAGGTACGAAGGCGAGAACAGTGACGGTCATCCTGGAACTGGCCTACATAAAAGGAACCCACTGAGCTGTCAACAAAGGAAACTCCAAATATGTGGCACTGGCCCGCGTTTTCTTCCAGATTTTTTTCTTTCACACTCAGCAGGTACTTGCTCTCAGCCTCAGATGGAGCACCATCAAGTACACTATATGTCTGGGTACCCCGAGTAATTACTCTGCAAACCTCTCGCCGAACTACACGGTCAAATTTAGTGGGACGGGCCATAGCCTTGCATCTTGCTTCCATCATTTCAGGGGTCTCAGTCTGTTCTACACGTGCCACCTTGTAACCTTTTTGTACAAGCACATCAGAGAAACGACCAAATCCTATCTCAGGGAAACCAGAATGTGCCCAGGTGCCTTTCATAAAAGTAAGTCCCAACTCATTAACACCAATCACAGCATCCATGTGGTAGAGCTCATAAAACTTGCCTACTTTATAGAAAATAACAGTATCAAACATCTCTGACTTGAGCTGCCACCATCGACGCATACCAGGTGTAACCTTGTTGAGGAAATCATCAGGCACATATAAAGTGGTTGGGTCATAGTCCTCATCTGACTGACGCCTCCTCCGAACATCTTTTCTTTTGTCATCCTGCAACCAATCCAATTTTTCATGGTCCCACACACCAGTCGCATCAAGGTTTCCTGCAGCACTGCTCTGACTCTCAAAGGTTTCTGGAGCAGAAAAAGCAGACAGACGTGACTTTGTGTTAACTGCAAGACTCCCATGATTCCTCTTATTGATCTCGGAGGCTATAGGTGTACTCTGTACTTTAGCACTTTTCTCTGATGCACGCTTCCGTTTTATAGGCTTCACAGGACTGTCTGGTTCAGGTTCAGATACACTCTCTTCCGTTATACTCTCCTCCTCAACACTGACAACACCATCTTCATCCTCACTGCTGGTTTCTGCCTGATCTGGCTTGAACTCCTCACCAGAGTCCTCACTGTCAGAGGCCACCACGATACGCCGACGTTTGGGTTTGTGAGCATGTTCTGCTGCTGCACGTGACAAACGCCTGCTAGGCTTCACCTTCTGAACCTCTTCTTCTGACATTTCTACATCTGAGGCTGTTGATTTTTCAACCTACAGAAAAAGTGATTTCACAAAGCACAAATTTAAATATCATTTCTTGTTCTTGAAGTTTTTGTTTTGTGAAATTTTCTTGTGAAAATAAAATGAGCAGGACTTTGTGGCCATAAAAGAAAAAAAAATAGGCATCATATACTATAAACCAAATCACTTCTGTTTTACTCATCCTAAGTCACAACATACACTAAACAGATGTATTACTTTAACTCTTCAAATGAATAAGCAAATGATTATATATTAAGTACAGACTTGTGCTTAAAGTTTTCCAGTTTGCCAATTAAAGAAAAAAAATATACAAACTCACTCAATATACATTTAAATATGCAAATACACATTTTATAAAGAAGTTACACTATACGTAGTTGACTGCTTTAGTCAATATTTTAAATGTTGGCAGACATGATTGCATTACTATTATAGAATATTGTGTAAACTGAAAATAAAATAAAGGAAATACACAATATAAAATACATGAATATAGTACAATAGGCAAAATAATAATACAAAAGTTATTCAAAAGTAAAGGCTTATAATGTATCATAATTAAGAGTGCTTGATGGGTCATGCATTTTTCATACTCACCCCAACCCAACTTGGTAAAAGCCAACTCAACCCACCCTAATCATGCTACTAGGAGACCTAAGCATAAAGGTGTTGCATGGAGGGAGGGGAAAGGGAGGTAGGCTATACTAGTGTGTGTGTGTGTGTGTGTGTGTTTTGAACAGCAGTATATAAACAGTGAATTGCAAACGTTTTAATATCATTTCATAATTTAATCCAGAAAAAGAAACACAAAGTTAAACATTATAAACTTTTTTATTTTTGTGGTATGTGGGTGGTGTCTAGATTAGAGTTCTAGATTAGATTAGAGTCCTAGATAGAGGTGGGCCTTCTAGACCAAAAATACTGCTTTGATTGATCATAAAAAAATATTCAAATACTTTGAGATAATGGATTTTTTATTTTCTTAAGCTGTAAGCAGCAATCATCGAAAATAAAACAATAAATGAATCTCAAGAGTTAAGGGTTTCACTTATTATATATTATTACAAAAGAAAATTTACTTTTTCACAATATTTCATTTTTTCAAGATGCACTTCATATCTTCAACATTGCTTCTTACCTCCATCACTTCATTGGAATCTGCCTCCTCATCAGAGGCATCCATACAGACAGGCATCTTTAGTCTCTGTTCACGACTGTCCTGCAGCACACGGTCTGCCAACGCCATTGCCCTGCGAATTTCAGGCTTGCCACTAAAGAACAAACCACCTGATTTGGCATCAGTGCTTTCCGAACCTGTTAGGAATAACCAAAATGCATTTGATGTTAGATTGCTTAATCTATTCTAGTTTATATACAGAATACTAAATAAATGTTATTTGCACCTTTGTACTCTTGAATGTACTTCTTTCTGACCCAACCCCTCGATGACGGCTCATCAAAAAAATGGACATGCACTCTTTGATCTTGTCCTCGGCCCCTCATCTGCTGGCCACTCATCGGATGGGGCACTATCATGCAGGGCCACCATGGGTGCCCTTCTAGTTTCGCCCATACCAAATTTCCCGCATTTAGGGAAAATGAAGAGCTGGGGGGTATAGAAAACATTTCTTACAAATAAAGTTTTATTTATACAATTTTATAAACTTTATAAAGTCTTTGTTATGTAATTTTACATGTCTCTCCCTAAAGACTCTAATATCAAGATAATAATAAGGAAGAAAAGAACATGTCTAACAAAGTTCTATTGCTTCAAATATTGCCACAACTTTCATTTGAATAGCACATATGTTGATTATGGCTTACAGTTCTGGAAAAATCAAAAAACTATATCTCAAAATATTAGAATATTCCATTTCGGGTTTAAGGAAAATGACTATTCATGCAGTATAAATACTGGTGCTTCTCTCAGTGCGGTTCAAGACAACAACAGTGAGAGAGAAGACCGCTGACTTGACAGTTGTCCAGAAGATGATCATTTACCTCCACAAGGATAAAAAGAAAAAGAAAAAGAAAAAAAAGCTTGTTGCTCAGTGGTTCAAAGTTCTCATTTAAGATGAAAGTAACTTTTGCATTTTATTTAGAAATCAAGGTCTCCGAGTCTGGGGAAAGGCTGAAGAAGCACAGAATATAAGCTGCTTGAAGTCCAGTGTGAACTTTCCACAGTCAGTCAGTGATGATTCGGGGACCATGTCACCTGCTGGTGCTGGTCCACTTACAGCTATGTAATGGCAACTACAACTATGACACAGAGGGAATCGCTCCAATACCATAGAATAGTGAAAAAACCCTGGTCATTCAGTACCAAATTTTGATATTTATGAAGTAAATTTCATCATTCAGTAAATGATGATTCCTCCCACTGCAGCTGCTCCTGTGAATATTCAGTAAGTGGAAAGCTCTGGACACTCTGTGGGAACTACACACACAATCTATTATGAAGACCACTTGCACATTACAGGAATCTCCATTACAGTCTTGACCTCACTCCAAGCCACTTCCAAATGTGTGGGCCATTAAAGGAGTTCCTGGGAGGCCAATGGTTCAGACATGAAGAAGCAATCAAACTGTGGCTCCAGCCTACTGAGAAAACCTTCTACATTGATGGTATCCAAGCACTAGTGAAACACTGCAACAAGTGTAGCAGGGGATTATATAGAGAAATAATGACAGTTTCACTCTCATAACCATGTTATGTTATTCTGCATAATCAAAAGTTTCGGTTTGACTTAACTTATAACTTTACAGATTTTTTCAAAGTTCTACTTCAGTTGATTTATATTATCGCTAATGTTTTGTGAGCCAAAGAAAGAAGTTCACTCTCTCTCTCTCTCTTTTTCTTTCTCTCTAGTCAGAGATGGAGCAAATTGCTCAAAGGTCAGAATGATTGATGGGACAATCGATTATGGTAAATTTCCTGTGCATTTCAAATGATCAATTATGAAAAATGTCAATAAATTTTTATTGTTAAAAATGCCTAAAACATCATGTTGCATTTTTTTCTGTACACACAGCAAACTACCGTGCAGCAGAAACTCTCAATGTCTGAGGAAAATGTACTGTATATGTACAATACTGATAGGTGCATATGCGCACATTGCAGTTCTGTACAATCGCGGATGATAATGCTTGCAACTTTAATATATACAGATACCTTTGCAAGTAATCCTAATGAATGTATGTGCAATGTACTCTTATTACTGTAATAGTGATTGGTGGTGGGATTGATTTTTTTTTTAGGAAATCCAACAAGTGCAAGAAGCATTGTACTGTGTTGATAAACACGATTACTAATTGATCATAAGTTGGTTTACTCAGACCAATGATCGATTATGAAATAGTTCCCATCACTAGTCAGAAGCCACCAGTGATGTGAAACAGTGCACTGATCAGGGTAACTTGATAAAAACTAACTTATTAACAATAATAATACAAAATGAAGAAATTAAAGTAAACTACATCATGATAACTATACACAACACAAAACACTGAAAAAAAAATCAAATAGTTAAAACAGTAAAACTTAAACAACCCTGTTTTAAATATTTTTGTTAATGACCATGTAAACATGCCAAGGAGCTGGAAAAAAAAACAAATTTGTTAAAATTGACCTGAATAACACGGAAACCTTTTAATACTCAAATTATTCAGTGTGCATTGTTCTTAAATGGTGAATAAGTTTTAATGTGCCAGTTTTGGTAGACATTCCTCCATGTGGTAGTGTTTTAAAAAAAAAACTTTGCATATTGCAAATATGATGTCTTTTTAAGAGTCAGCATACTGATGTGGCTGTTGTCTCAGATGTTTTGCGCCATCACAAGAGTATGAGTTTACAGTATGTGATCGAGCAGTTGAGAGACAACCGATCAGTGAAAATGAAGTGATTTCGACCCGCGGCCGATCGATTAAGAACACCCCTAATCCAAAGTCAACTGAGAGATTTTAGAGAACATCATGCTTCCATCTACATATTTTCAGAAGTTGAACATGTCTGTATTATAAATCTGTATCTGCGTGATCCTAGGAAATATTCTAATATTTTAATACTGGATTTTATGTTTGTGAGCTGCAAGGCATAATTGCACTTAATGTGTTAGGAATATGTAATACAAGTTACATTTTGAATTGGGAAAAAAACTAAACAGTATAAACAGTATAAACAAAAAAACAATATTTTATAATATATATATATATATATATATATATATATATATATATATATATATGTCCTCCAATCAGTGGAAGTGTTTGCTGACATTTGACACAAATGACATTTTATTACTTTGTATAGTTGTGTTAAGAAATACGTTACAAGAAGAAATCTCTTTCATACATCATTGTCAGGGTACTTGTTTGCGCGTACAGGATTAGGTAACGCAGTAAGTGACGTCATGATTCGAATCTATACGCGACAGGGGAAACACGGGGAAACTAAATGTAAGAAACACCTGTACTTATATAACACTGCACCGTGCAGTCTGCACGTCTGGCTATAAAGCTTATTAAATGCAAAATATTAATAATACTGTTAGGTAGTAAGTAAGCGCAATGAAGGGTTGTTATATGGGCATAGAAACATTCATTATACTATAACAACTTGCAAATATCAAAACACACAAAACTAAAACAAATCTTCGCCAATGTTAGTATTTCAGTAGCTTTAAGTTATCTAGGATAGCATTACCAACTGATGCCATTAGCCTAAATGTTACCCAGCAAAACAAACCGACTGCAGGCATTCTCTACAAACGTATGCTAAACTTTATTTCCCCCCACCTTTGATTTGCATCCGTAAGTCTTTGTCCAAAGATTTTGCCATGACCGACTTTATCCAGAATCTTGGTGGATTTTTCCGCAGACTTCCTACTACTGGGAGCTGCATGTTTAGCTTCCTCCTTCGGGGAACTGCTGGATTTAATAACTGAAGGTAAATCTGCTTCGGTGGGAGACGGATTAGATTTTGTTTTCGCGACAGCTGGCGGTGACTTTGTAAAGAAATTAAAAATGGAACTTTGCTTTGCCATAACTAGTTGTACAAAAGTAATATTTGTAACGCTAACCTAACCTGCCTCTCCACACTAGCTACGCATACAACCTTTCGCGGGAAAGTGCAAAAAGGAAGTGGGCGGGTCCTGTTTGCAGTCACGTGGTAGGATGTTGTCATTCCATGTGGATGATGGACGTAAGGGATACGAAATTACACGAGGTTTAGAAACGGCCATAAGTCAAGACGGATTTCTGTCAGGTTGATTGTTGCTACGATGTGTTTTCTGTATTTGCGTCAGTTAGATTCAGAGAGGGCATGTATTTCAAGCTACACTGCTCAAATTATTGCTTACTATTTGCATGTCATGACGGTTCACATTAATAATTACAAGTGACTTTTATCTAACGGCACGCATGCGGACAATGGTACGTCTTTGCTCGCTCCATCTGGGTTAATAAACTGTCACGTGTTCGTGCGACTATTCAGTCTCACACGTTCCCTCATGAACTATACTTTATCCTGTATACAGGGTACACACATGCTCATTCACACAGGACCATATACGGTGGTCTATGAACTATGCCATTAGTGAATATCGGGCTACACTCAATTTAGATTTTTGAGTTTTATGCGGACACATCCGTCAGAAACGACAAGCACGGGCACATCAATATGCCTTTGCTCACACCCTCTGGGTCAAAACACACCATGCGACCATTCATTCACTTCAAATAACAAATAAATTCATGCAAGTTTAGCAAAAATATGCTTGGGATGTTGTTCTGGTGATGGCATGCAGTTAGTTGGCTGTATTTGTTCACATCAATTAGAAAGAACTGAGCCAGATTTCATAGCTGTGTTAGCACTGCTATGAAATCCTTGCACTGAGCCAAAAAGTCGCATGAATTCTAATCTGCCTGTTTTCATTCAAGTTTCATGACAGAGTATCGGATGTCTATCCGATTGAGGACCACATATGAAAGTGACTCAGATCCCATCTAAAAAGCATCAGATTTGTGCACTCAGACAGCTCTAAAAATCGGATGTGGATCACTTTAGGGTAAAAAGATCGCAACTGAATTCCTTTCAAAATTTCAGCACCCTCATGAAATATTTAAATGAGAGTGGTGGCTCAAATAACCTACCAGTGGTGTGGGGAAAAGTCTGCAGTAACAGTTTGATAAATCGTCTTTACTGATAAAGCTGAGGGGAATCTGACAGTAACAATCACATCTGTCAAGATGGGTTCCCCCTGGTACCCAATATGTTATAAAGATGAGATTTTGAGATTCATCATTTGAGATTTCTTCTGACCTTGTTTCCTCAGTAAAGTGGGGATAAAACTGTATTTGTTGTGATAGAAACTCCATGATAGAAACTGAGCAGCAGAGGCCTCATTTGGCCAAACTATACACAACTACATTAGTTACAAATATAATAGTAGTAGTAGTAATAATAATAAAATGTTAATGTGTCTTTTTTATGTGTCTTCACTGCTTTCACAGCCTTTCCAAAAATCCATGCTACTACTGCAAACCACTTACCTAGCAAATGACGGTTATTGTTTAAACATCAATTTCTGGTTTAAATGAGGTTGGCCTTTCATCAACTTCATGAAAACTTGGCCAGGAAAGGTCATGCATGAGTATCTAAATCAGTGTAAAAAAAAAAAAAAAGTCTATTAAAAGTTAAACATAATGTTTTTTAAATATAAAAAAGTGTGGAATATGACCATGGGTGTATTATTATTATTATTTCATAATACATCCCTGAATATGAATGTATAAATTTAAATACGAGAAAACTTAGGAGTTACGTTCTGTACTGTTTTTTTTTTTTTTATTTACAGCTTGCACTCAAAACATTTAATATATTAACATGAAATATATTAGTAGACCTGACACAAAGTTATGATGTCCTATTACCCTCAAAATTTTATATTAGGTCAACAAATACTTTTTATTCACACAATTAAAAAGATTGTGTTTTTAAGTGGAAAATCATGTTTACATGACATAAAATTATCAAATGAAAATGATAACATTTATTCACTTTTGTCTTCCTAACAACTTACCTTGTGTTGGGTCATGGGTTGCCAACCATGTGGCAGAGCGTAAGCACACACTTACACAAGCTACATGACAAACTCCACACACATCCTCAAATCTAGTACTAAGTACTAAGTAAACCAATGTGCCATCCACATGCTAACCCACCTCAACACTATGTACATATTTTTACTAGGGCCGGGACTCGATTAAAAAAAATAATCTAATTAATTAGAGGCTTTGTAATTAATTAATCGAAATTATTCACATTTTAATCGCATATAAATATTTGACCTGAGAACAGTGAGAAGTAAGTTTTTTCATATGGATTTTTAGTATAC